>JAXCGZ010018297.1:0-20205 GCA_037179515.1 Halocaridina rubra | reverse complement strand
CACATATATCTTGTGATCAATATACTATGATGCGTTTATGTTATTTCCTTTTTCCCATCTTAAACTACAAATTCAAACAGATTCATATAAAAATACACTCATATATATATATATATATATATATATATATATATATATATATATATATATATATATATATATATATATATGTATATATATATATATATATATATATATATATATATATATATATATATATATATATATATATATATAAATATATATATATATATATACATATATATATATATATATATATATATATATATATATATATATATATATATATATATATATATATATATATATATATATATATATATATATATATATATATATGTATATATATATATATATATATATATATATATATATATATATATATATATATATATATATATATATATATATATATATATATATATATATATATATATATGTATATATATATATATATATATATATATATATATATATATATATATATATATATATATATATATATATATATATATATATATATACATATATATATAAATATATATATATATATATATATATATATATATATATATATATATATATATATATATATATATATATATATATATATATATATATATATATATATATATATATATATATATATATATATATATATATACATATATATATATATATATATATATATATATATATATATATATATATATATATATATATATATATATATATATATATATATATATATATATATATATATATATATATATATATATATATATATATATATATATATATATATATATATATATATATATATATATATATATATATATATATATATATATATATATATATATATATATATATATATATATATATATAGGAATCCCCCCCCATGTATTAAACTCCTGCGAGACGTCAAAGAAGAAGGGGAGTAGAGGGGAGAATAACTTCTCCCCAAACTCTAGTTTTGGGGTGTCTAAATGTGCGTGGTTGTAGTACGATAGAGAGCAAAAGATGTGAGATTGGATATATGTTTGGTAGGAGGAGGATGGATGTATTGGCACTGTGTGAGACGAAGATGGAAGGAAAAGGAGAAGTGGCATTTGGTGATGTGACAGGTAGGGTGTCTGGGGTTGAAAGGGGGAGAGCGAGAGAAGGTGTGGCATTATTGCTGAGTGAATGGATGGTAAATAAGGTAGTGGAATGGAAAGAAGTGTCATCTAGGCTGATGTGGGTGAGGGCTATGATAGGTAGGGAATGTTGGACTTTTGTTAGTGCTTATGGGCCAGGATGTGAGAGAAGCGAGGAAGAGCGGGATGAATTCTGGAATGAGTTAGCTAGGTGTGTGGATGGTCTGAGTGGAAGGAACTATATTGTTGTGTTGGGTGACTTGAATGCTAGAGTGGGTGGTGGAGAGGTAGAAGGTGTGGTAGGAAAGTATGGGGTACCAGGTGGGAATGAGAGTGGCGAGAAACTGTTAGATATGTTTGTGGAGCAAGAGTTGGTAGTAGGTAGCAGTTTTTTTAAGAAGTTAATATATAAGTAAATATGGATGAGAGTCGCAAATGGAAGAGTGAAAAAAAGAGCATTGATGGATTATGTGTTGGTAGCAAAGAGCATGATTGGTAGAGTAAAAGATGTGCATGCATTTAGGGGTGTGGCTGCTGGGATGTCTGATAATTTTTTGGGTGAAGCAAATGTGGTAGTAGCAAAAGAGTGGGGAAATAGAGTGGGGGGGATGTAGAAGGGAAATAGTGAAGGTGGAAGAGTTGAAAAAGCCAGAGAAGAGACAGGAATATCAGGATAGGTTGAGAGTGGCATATGACAGGGTGAAAGAAAGAGAAGTTGGGGAGTTAGAGGAGGAATGGGGGTTGATGAAAGAATGTTTTGTGGGACATGCAAGTGATGTGTGTGGAAATAGGTTTGTTGGAGGTGGCATGAGGAGGGGCAGCGAGTGGTGAAATGAAGTGGTGAAAATGAAGGTGGAAGAGAAAAAGAGGGCTTTTGAGGAATGGCTGCAGTGTAAAAGTAGGGAGAAGTGTGAAAGATATAGGGAGAAAAATGTGGAAACCAAGCGGAAGGTAGAGGAAGAGAAGAGGTTGGCAAATGTTAGGTGGGGACAGGATTTTAGTAGGTCATATGAGGAGACTAAAAAGAAGTTTTGGAAAGAAGTGAAGGGAATAAGGAAGGGTGGATCGAGGATGGAAGAGACAGTGAAAGATGTATATGGACAGATGTTAAGAGGGAACGATGCAAGGAAAAGATGGGCAGAATATTTTGAGTGCTTCCTGAATGTTGAGGAATATAGAGAGGCAGCTATAGTGGCAGCAGGGGGTGTTCAAGTGCCAGTAATGGGATATGAAAATGAGAGAGAAATTACAAGAGAGGAGGTGAAAAGGGCATTGTATGAAGAAAAAGCTGGTAAAGCACCTGGAATGGATGGTGTGAGAACGGAGATGTTGAAAGAAGGGGGTGTGAATGCATTGGAATGGTTAATGAGAGTGTTTAATATATGCTTTATGTTGTCAATGGTGCCAGTGGAATGGGTGATTGCTTGTATAGTGCCCCTATACAAAGGTAAGGGGGATGTGTATGAAGGCAGTAATTTTAGGGGTATAAGTTTGTTGAGTGTGGTAGGAAAAGTGTATGGTAGGATACTGGTTAATAGGATTAGTGATAAGACAGAAAATGTGATTGCCGAAGTGCAAAGGGGTTATAGGAGAGGTAGAAGTTTCATAGATCAGATTTTTATAGTTAGGCAGTTATGTGAGAAATATTTAGCAAAGGGTAAGGATGTGTATTTTGCATTTTTGGATCTGGAGAAAGCGTATGATAGAGTTGATAGAGAGGCAATGTGGAATGTTTTGAGATATATATGGAATTAACGGTAAATTGTTGCATGCAGTGAAGAGTTTGTATGAGGGAAGTAGAGCTTGTGTTAGGGTAGGGAATGAAGTGAGTGAGTGGTTCCCAGTGAGTGTGGGACTAAGACAGGGATGTGTGATGTCACCATGGCTGTTCAATTTGTATATTGATGGAGTTGTAAGAGATGTGAATGAGCGAGTGAGTGGTCGAGGTTTGAGAATGGTAGATGGGGATGATAACGAGTGGGAGCCGAATCAGTTGCTGTTTGCAGATGATACTGTGGTGTTGGTAGATTCAGAGGAGAAGCTGTGTCAGTTAGTGTCAGAATTTGGAATGGTGTGTGAGAGAAGGAAGTTGCCAGTGAATGTGGGAAAGAGTAAGGTTATGAGGTGTACAAGAAATGAGGATGGTGCTGGATTGAATGTTATGTTGAATGGAGAGACACTTGAGGAGGTTAATCAGTTTAAGTATTTAGGCTCGGTTACAGCTGCAAATGGTGGAGTGGAAGCATATGTGTGTCACAGAGTGAATGAAGGATGTAAAGTGTTGGGTGCGTTGAAAGGAATGATGAAGGATAGAGGGTTGGAAATGAATGTTAAGAAAGATTTGTATGAGAAAGTGGTTATGCCAACTGTGATGTATCGGTCAGAGGTATGGGGTATGAAAGTAAGTGAGAGACGGAAACTAAATGTGTTTGAGATGAAATGCCTGAGTAGTATGATTGGTGTATCTCGGTTGGATAGGGTTAGGAATGAAGTGGTGAGTGCAAGAATGGGTGTGAGGAGAGAATTAGCAGCCAGAGTAGATATGAATGTTCTGAGATGGTTTGGCCATGTGGAAAGGATGGATGATGAAAATTGCTGAAAAAGGTTGTGAATGCGAGAGTTGATGGGAGATATGCTAGAGGGAGGCCTAGGTTTGGATGGATGGATGGAGTAAGGAGAGCCCTGAATGATAGGAGGATGGATGTGAGGGAAGCAAGTGAGCGTGCTAGGAATAGGAATGAGTGGCGAGGGATTGTAACGCAGCTCTGATGGGCATCTGCTGTTACCACGGGGCTGCATCTTACAGAGGTAGCCCTGTGGTAGGGGCAGTAGGGGAGTTGACAGTTGTGAAGCGACACTGGTTGTGGAAGAGCCGGGAGGATGGGCTGTGGCACTCCAGCAGTGACATCTGAACGGTCGCTAGCTCCCTCGTCATTGCCCATAGAGCAAAGTAATCCCCTTATTGTTTTCTTTCTTTGATGTCGGCTACCACTTAATTAAAGGGGGAAACAGCCAAGGTATATATATATATATATATATATATATATATATATATATATATATATATATATATATATATATATATATATATATATATCCAATTAAGCACATTACATATGTGAAAGCATGAATAATTTTTTACCCCGACCGGGACTCGAACCTAGGACTTATGATTACTAAGTCAAGGCGCTACCACTACACTACAGAAGGCTAAAAGGAATCCAACCTTATAGCTTATATCTGCTATACTTAGGAATGAACGCATTCTAACTGAATGCCACTATGTTCATATTACAGATTCCCCAACCTCACTCGTGGCTTCATTTTAGCATTTAATTCAATTCCCATCTCATTCGGGCCATGAAATAACCAATTAAGCACATTACATATGTGAAAGCATGAATCATTTTTTACCTCGACCGGGACTCGAACCTAGGACTTATGATTACTAAGTCAAGGTGCTACCAATACACCACAGAAGGTTAAAAGGAATCCAACCTTATAGCTTATATCTGCTATACTTAGGAATGAACGCATTCTAACTGAATGCCACTGTGTTCATATTACAGATTCCACAACCTCACTCGTGGCTTCATTTTAGCATTTAATTCAATTCCCAATCTCATTCGGGCCATGAAATAACCAATTAAGCACATTACATAAGTGAAAGCATGAATCATTTTTTACCCCGACCGGGACTAGAACCTAGGACTTATGATTACTAAGTCAAGGTGCTACCACTACACCACAGAAGGTTAAAAGGAATCCAACCTTATAGCTTATATCTGCTATACTTAGGAATGAACGCATTCTAACTGAATGCCACTATGTTCATATTACAGATTCCCCAACCTCACTCGTGGCTTCATTTTAGCATTTAATTCAATTCCCAATCTCATTCGGGCCATGAAATAACCAATTAAGCACATTACATATGTGAAAGCATGAATCATTTTTTACCCCGACCGGGACTCGAACCTAGGACTTATGATTATATAATTATGTAATATGAACATAGTGGCATGCAGTTAGAATGCGTTCATTCCTAAGTATAGCAGATATAAGCTATAAGGTTGAATTCCTTTTAACCTTCTGTGCTGTAGTGGTAGCGCCTTGACTTAGTAATCATAAGTCCTAGGTTCGAGTCCCGGTCGGGGTAAAAAATGATTCATGCTTTCACATATGTAATGTGCTTAATTGGTTATTTCATGGCCCGAATGAGATTGGGAATTGAATTAAATGCTAAAATGAAGCCACGAGTGAGGTTGGGGAATCTGTAATATGAACATAGTGGCATTCAGTTAGAATGCGTTCATTCCTAAGTATAGCAGATATAAGCTATAAGGTTGGATTCCTTTTATCCTTCTGTGGTGTAGTGGTAGCGCCTTGACTTAGTAATCATAAGTCCTAGGTTCGAGTCCTGGTCGGGGTAAAAAATGATTCATGCTTTCACTTATGTAATGTGCTTAATTGGTTATTTCATGGCCCGAATGAGATTGGGAATTGAATTAAATGCTAAAATGAAGCCACGAGTGAGGTTGGGGAATCTGTAATATGAACATGGTGGCATTCAGTTAGAATGCGTTCATTCCTAAGTATAGCAGATATAAGCTATAAGGTTGGATTCCTTTTAACCTTCTGTGGTGTAGTGGTAGCGCCTTGACTTAGTAATCATAAGTCCTAGGTTCGAGTCCCGGTCGGGGTAAAAATGATTCATATATATATATATATATATATATATATATATATATATATATATATATATATATATATATATATATATATATATATATATATATCTCCTGACCAAAATATTAATTCACGTTTTATGGTATTTCCGTTTCCTTTTCCTAGACCTGACACACATATAGAAAGACACACGCAAACACACACACACACACGCATGCACACAAATATTTATTATTTTTCTTTTCACATACAAAGGTTTGGAACGATAAGACATGGTTTGTTTGACTTTATTTGAAATATTGGGCGAACAGGGGTTAAGAATCCCAATAGCATTGTAAAGAGAGAGAGAGAGAGAGAGAGAGAGAGAGAGAGAGAGAGAGAGAGAGAGAGAGAGAGAGAGAGAGAGAGAGAGAGGAGAGAGAGAGAGAGAGAGAGAGAGAGAGAGAGAGAGAGAGAGAGAGAGTCAAAGTCAAAGTCAAAAAACTTTATTCCATCAAAAATGGCTATTACATGATAATTACTCTAATTACAAATGTAAAATGTCAAAATGAAACATTGAATAGAAATTCTTCTTTGGTATTTAGATAGGCCTTATAAAATTTGTAAAGCACATGATTGAAATATTTACACATTAAAACAACCATACGTACACTTCGTCTACCCTATGCGAGGATAATTATGAGACTAAAATCACTTATTAAGTAGGTGATTTAAAAGATGAGATTTAAAAGAGGGTAATGTATGGCAGCTTCTTAAGTGTGCGGGTAAAGAGTTCCAAAGTCTCGGGCCCATTACATTTAAGGCTCTTGCCCCAATATCAGTGGAAGTTCTGGGCACGAAAAAAGAATTCTGATATCTGGTGTTGATGTTATTGATACGCACTTGATTAACTGTTGGCAATGAGAAGAGCCATTCCGGTAGTATTCCATTATTTATTTTAAAAACTAAAAGACAGATATTATATATGAACTTCATGTCCATCCTCAGCCAACCCAATCTCTCAAAGAGGGGGGTCACGTGATCATATTTATGCACCCCCCCAATGGCAACTCTTGCAGCAAAATTCTGGAGCCTTTTCACTCGTAACATCTGGGTCTTAGTCGTGGAACCCCAAACACTCAGACAGTAGTTGAGAATACTTAAAATCAATGATTGTACTACAATTACCCTACAATCAGGCTCGAATCTTTCATAGACTCTGTTCAAGTAAATAAGGGTCCCGTTCACTTTTTTATGTAGTTCATCGATATGAAAATTAAACGTCATGGTACTGTCCATAACAACTCCTAGATTTTTAACCTTATGAGATGGGAAGAGTGAAACATTGTTGAAATTTATACTGATGTTCTCAGGAATGCGGGACAGGTACTGATTTGATCCAAAAATAACGAATTTAGTTTTATTTTCGTTCAGTAAGAGACCATTACTGTTAAAATAACTTTTGGCACAGTTTAATATATCTTCAGCCCTTTTTAAGATTTCAGGAATTCTATCAATGTCACCAGTAAGCATAATCTGGGTGTCATCAGCATACATAACAAGTAGGCAATCTCTTATAAATTGAGGTAAATCATTAACATATATTAGGAAAAGCAGAGGACCCAAAATTGAACCCTGAGGAACGCCAAAACTGATATCTAAAGAAGAAGAGAGAGTCGAGCCCATTCGAACTGATTGAATTCGATCTTTCAGATAATTTTCGAACCAAAACGAGTCAACGTAAACTTTGGAAAGTTTGGTCATTAGAATTTGATGGTGGACACTGTCAAATGCTTTAGACAAATCTAACAATAATAAAAGTGATATTTTCTTATTTTCAATATTACTATAAATTTTATCAGTAATTTTAAGTAGGGCCGTCTCGGTCGAAAGCTTAGGCCGAAAACCGTGTTGTTCCTCACATAATAGGCAATTTGATTCAAGGAAATTTATCAACTGGGTGGCAACTACCTTCTCTAGTATTTTAGACAGGATGCTGAGAAGAGAGATTGGCCTATAATTTTCAACATTATTAGTATCTCCACTCTTAAAAACGGGGATGATATAGGGATGCTTCCAGAGGTTAGGATAAATGCCTGTAACAATGGATGTATTAACAATGACTAGAATGAAAAAAACTGTAACTGGCAATGAGTCAATTAGGAAGCGAAGTTGTATCCCATCGGAACCACAAGAGTTTGTTGGTTTGAGGTTCTTTATGATAAGAATAAGTGTGACTAAATCGATTGGGTGCGGTCTAAAATTATTGATAATATTCCTTTCAGCTGGAGGCTGGCAATTAAGTGGTTGATTAATAATCAAGTCATTATTATCTTGGGACTTTTCATATGTGGACTTACCTATTTTAGCAAAATACTTATTAAAATCATTCACTCGCTTTTCCACATTATCATTGAGAAGGTCAGAATTTTCTGAGATTTCCTTATTTGCAGGAATTATTCTTTTTATAACATTCCAAGTTCCTTTGATATTTCCCCTATACTTGGAAAATTCTTCCCTGAAATGATTTTTCTTCTTTTCGGACAACATTGTTTTAGTAAGGTTTCTTTCTCTTCTATAGGCTCTTTCCATCTCGGAGTTTTGTCTATCAGATTTAAATTGCCTTAGGAGGTCATCTCTCCTTTTCATTTGCTCTTTTAACTGAGAGTCAATCCACGGGGCAGGAGGGCGTGTCATGACTTTGGTTGTAAGAGGGGCACATTCATTTAAACATCTCGTAAAAACATCAGTAAAAGTAGAAACTTGATCATTTACACAATCTGTAGATAATATTAAATTTAAAATGTTGTATTCATTAAGGAGAATGTCACAAAAACAAATTTGAGAATAATTCTCAAGAGAGTGGAAAGTTTTAACGATCGGCGGTCTCTTTTTTCTTTCCTGACATTAACTGTAGCTATTAGAAGCTCGTGGTCTCCCACGGGACAAGGTAAGACATCGTGGTGAACTATAAAACTAGGTGTATTGGTAATTATAAGATCAATTAGGCTGGAGTTATTGGCAGTGATACGGGTCGCTTTATTCACAAGCTGATTCAAGTGGAGGAATTGAATTAATTTATCTATTTTATTATTAGGAAGAAAAAGATTGTCATTAAAGTCGCCTACAATAATGAGAGGTTTGCTCCTCAAATAAACAGACCGAAATACCTCGAAAATGTAATCAAAGGTGTCGTTGAGTGCATGAAGGTGCCTATATACACATCCCAGGATTAAGGAAGGGAATTTCCCACTCTGAAGAGTCAACCAAATGTCCTCGAGATGAGGAGGTCGTTCGACTTCAGGGGTATTTATTAGGGTCACCTTTAGATGATCTCTTACATACACCCCCACACCCCCACCCCTACCCCCATCAAATCGATAAAAAGAATACTCATGCCTTTTATCACAACATATTCGTGAAGCTTATAATCAATTAGATTTTACTTCTTTGGATAATTTGCTGAATGAAGATTTTCATGTAGTAGATTTATGTAAATATGTTAATGAGGTTTTGAAATTATTTTCAGGATGTTGAATGTATTATTAAATAATGGTGTATGAAGTAACTCATATTAAGTTGAATATATTGTAATGTTTTTCTTAATGGACAAATAAGTGGTGATATTTTTGGCATCTTCATGTTTTTTTATTATTTATTTTTATTGTCTTTGTAATTCATTGTATTGTAAAAAAGAAAAATGTAATTCTTGCTTGTCAATAAACTACTACTACTATAGCAACAAAACCAGACTGCATATTAGGTAGGAACCAAGTTTCACAGACACACATTATTAATGCTCTTCTCCTTTGAATATAGCGAAGTATTTGTTTTTCCCTTGTCTCTAGATATCTAAGGCAGTCCCATCACATTTGATCTTGATAACTGCCATGCTGGTTAAGAGGAAGTTCTCGAGAACTTTGTTTAGGAATTCCTCATGTCACGTCGGAATCAAGGAATAGTGATGAGAAAATCGTGCTTCTTATACATAATTTCTCACTATAAACTGACAAAATTTTTTTTTCATTCTCTCTCTCTCTCTCTCTCTCTCTCTCTCTCTCTCTCTCTCTCTCCTCTCTCTCTCTCTCTCTCTCTCTCTCTCTCTCTCTCTCTCTCTCTCTCTCTCTCTCTCTCTCTCTCCTCTCTCTCTCTCTCTCTCTCTCACAACTCCATAAGAAGGCGAAATGCTGTGCAATAAAATGCTTGATGGAAGTTGTGCATAGTATTCGCATTTTATATAAGTATGAAATATAGTGTGCCTCATATAACAAAGGACGGCTTTAGCTAAGCGTTTTCGAAAAGAATAAATAAGTACACACACACACACACACACACACACACACACACACACACACACACACACACACACACACACACACACACACACACACACATATATATACACACACATACACACACACATATATATATATATATATATATATATATATATATATATATATATATATATATATATATATATATGTATGTATGTATGTATGTATGTATGTATGTATGTATGTATGTATGTATGTATGTATGTATGTATGTATGTATGTATGTATGTATGTATGTATGTATGTATGTATGTATGTATGTATGTATGTATGTATGTATGTATGTATGTATGTATGTATGTATGTATGCATGCATGTATATATGTATGTATATATGTATGCATGCATGTATGTATGCGTATGCGTATAAGAACATAAGAACATAAGAATAGAGGACACTGCAACATGCCTACTGGCACACACGAGGCAGCTCCATTTTTGAATTGTATTTTCAGCATGTCTAACCTATTCTATTCTACTCTACTTATTTATTCTGTTTTTCTTTTTATGATTTTTCTAATAAGCACTAACCTATTCATACCCACCCTACCTCTGTCATATGTCTATCTAATCTACATTTGAAGGTGTCTAAGGTATTGGCATTTACTATCCTACTAGGAAGCTTGTTCCATGCATCAGCTACTCTATTACCAAACCAATTTTTACCAATTTCCCTTCTGAACCTAAATTTATCAAGCTTAAATCCATTATTACGAGTTCTGGTTTGATCATGAATTTTTAAAACTTTATTAATATCTCCCTTGTTAATCCCTTTAAACCATTTATACACTTCAATCATATCCCCCCTAACTCTTCGCCTCTCTAGAGAATGTAGATTAAGTTTTTTTAATCTGTCCTCATATGGTAGATTTCTGATATTGTGTATCATCTTGGTCATTCTTCGTTGCACTCTCTCCAAGGATTCAATTTCCATTCTATAATAGGGTGACCAGAATTGCACAGCATAATCTAAATGGGGCCTAACTAATGCAAGATAGAGCTGCAAAATAACTTTTTCCGTCCTATTGCTGACGCTTCTTGAGATAAATCCTAAAATTCTGTTTGCTTTATTTCTGACTGCTGTGCATTGCTCTCTTGGCTTAAGACTACTACTCACAAGAACTCCCAAATCCCTTTCACACTGAGAACTCATGATTTCATGGTTATTTAGCTTATAACTAGTATTGTCTTTTATAGTACCCATTTTAACTACTTTACATTTTTCAACATTAAATTCCATTTGCCATTTGTCCGACCATTCAGATAATCTATTTAGATCTTCCTGTAAAGCATGAATGTCTTCTTTTCCATTTATAGTTCTACCTATTTTAGTGTCGTCTGCGAATTTACTTAGGTTACTACTGATATCCGAATCCAGATCATTTAGATATACGATGAATAATAGAGGACCCAGTACCGAGCCTTGTGGTACCCCGCTTGTAACCGAGCCCCACTCTGATTTCTCTCCATTTATGCAAACCCTCTGTTGTCTGTCTTTTAACCATTGTTTGATCCATCTGAGCACAGCTCCTCCTATACCATGAGCTTCCAGCTTTTTAACTAATCTTTTGTGAGGAACTCTATCAAAAGCTTTGCTAAAATCTAGATATATTGTATCATATTCTTTGCCACAATCTACTGCCTCGTAAACTTCTGAATAAAAAGACAGTAAGTTTGTAAGGCACGAAAAACCCTTAAGAAACCCGTGTTGTGAAAGTTTTATCAGTCTGTGTAATTTTAGATGTGCCCTTATTTTATTTGCAATTATGGATTCTAGAATCTTACCCACTGTTGACGTTAAACTTACAGGCCTATAATTATTCTTTTTAACACGTTCTCCTTTTTTAAATATTGGTACCACATCTGCCAATTTCCACTCCATGGGTACCGATCCTAATTTTATTGAATTATTAAATAATGCAGTTAGAGGACAACTAAGCTCTTCCTTGCATTCCTTTAATATTCTAGCATATATTCCATCAGGTCCCGGAGATTTATGAGCCTTTAATTTATCTATTTCTTTTATTACCTCCTCTCTCGTAATATTTATTGAACTAAGTATATTATCGGGACTGTCTCTGTAAATGGATTCTACTTCCGGAATATTTTCCAAGTTTTCATTTGTAAATACAGATAAGAAATAATCATTTAAACATGTACACATCACTTTATCGTCATCTGTGATATGGCCATTAGCTACTTCAATTGGTCCGACTTTTTCCTTAAATTTTGTTTGATAATGTTGATAAAACCCATTAGGATTTTCTTTAGCTTCTCCTGCTATTCTAACTTCGTATTTTCTTTTCGACTCTCTAACTATCTTTTTAACTTCCCTGTTTAACTGTATATATTGCTGCCTCACCTGCTCTTCACCTCTTTTTAGTTTCCTGTATATTCCTCTTTTAATACCTATAAGATTCTTTATTCTATTGTTCATCCATTTAGGGTCATTTTTTCTTGATCTGCAATGTTTCATGGGAATATAGTCTCTCTGACTATTCTTAAGAGTCATGACAAAATTGTTATATTCCTCATCCAAATTTATATTAACTGACGGGCTGCTGTTCTTTCCTGTGAGAGAATTTAATGTATTGATCTTATCTTGTGATAATCCTTGGCATGTGGTACCCAAATTTCGGGGTAATCCGCTACCTGAGACCTGACCTGCTGGATTAACTACCCACATCTGTACCCCAGAAATCCCTTCCCATACCTCATTAGATAATTTAGTTTTTAAGCCCTCAAAATCTCCTGCTCTAAAGTTTGGAACAATATTCTTATTTTCCTTTATCGTTTCCTTGAAAATTATGTTAAATCTAATGGAATCATGGTCACTGTTGCCCAATTTTTCACCAACTTCTAAATTTGTAACCATATTCTCTCTATTACTAAGAACTAAATCTAGTGTATTCACCCCCCGTGTTGCTTCATGTACATGCTGAGAAAGGAAATTGTCTTCTACTACTTCCAAAAACTCCTTAGAGCTACTATCACCTATTATGGTTTCCCAGTTAATATGTCTAAAATTAAAATCGCCTACAATGCAAACTCTATTTGACCTGCTCACTTTAGAAATTTCATCGTATATAAGTTGCGACTCTATATTATCTAGATCAGGTGGTCTGTAGACTACTCCTACAACTAGACTTTCTATATTATTTTTAATTTCAACCCATAAGGTTTCTGAATTTAGATTTGTCTTAATTCCAGACTTAATGCAGCTTCTGAGGCTATCTTTAATATACATAATTACCCCTCCCCCTCTTTTATCTGCACTACGATCAGCATTATAAAGTTTATATCCTGTAATTATGTACTCAGCTTTAAGGTGTTTGCTTTCTAATTTAATCCAACTTTCACTAATGCATATTATATCCGGTCTCTCACTACATACTATGGCTCTCAGTTCTTCTATCTTGTTACCTAAACTACGGCTATTTGTATAATATACTTTTAAACTTTCTCTAGCTTCACCCTTCTTGTGGCTATTCTTTTTGTTAATATTTGTTCTATGTAACAAATGGTTCTTATCCTTAGACTCCCAGTTATTTGACCCACTATTTACTGAACCCTTACTGACTAATTTCTCTGCACAAGTATTAATCATTTCATTATTTGTGTCTAACAAAACCCCCCTACCTCTCTGTCTATCATACCAGCCAATACCGAGACACCTGAATTAGAAAGATGCACTCCATCCCTTGCATACATATGCTTACGACTAGTGAAGTGATCCCACCCGTCTATAAAACCTATATTATTCTCCCGACAGAAGACTTTCATCCTAGCATTTACTCCTATAGCTCGAGACCACCACTCTGAACTTTGGCTAAGCCTAGGGAGAATACCACACATCACAGGAACTGCACCCCTTTTCCTAATCTTATCCAGGGCTTGTCTATACAACCTAATCAGCTCTTCACTTCTACCATCCTGCACGTCATTTCCCCCAGCTATCAAACAAACAACATCTTTTTTCTCAATCCAGCTATTTATTGACTCACCCACCTTCTTCATACCTTCTTCACTGTTTCAGTGCTATTCAGTGGGATTAATAAGGTCGAAAGAAGAGGAAAAAGAAGATCAACTTTGAAGACTTGCATTGGGAGATTCCACTCCCATGGAGGTACAAGTGTCTTCGCTGGATACTATCTTCAACATGAAGTCCTCATTGCCGTAGTAGTAAGAGAAGTAAACGAGCTTTCGAAGGGCATCCTTCATCGTCTGGTTATTAAAGAAATCCTTTCGGAAATAAATCACGTGAAAAAAGACGAGAAGCAAGAAGTTCCACTTCCAGAAAG
The DNA here is from genome assembly GCA_037179515.1 of Halocaridina rubra. NCBI lineage: Eukaryota > Metazoa > Arthropoda > Malacostraca > Decapoda > Atyidae > Halocaridina > Halocaridina rubra. Next base: position 5,739 of record JAXCGZ010018297.1, on the reverse strand, counting down.
GTTCAAATATCTTTTTCCAATCTTTGACGAAGACAGCCACCTGGAAAAAGATATTTGAACTATTCTGAAAGTGGAACTTCTTGGTTCTCGTCTTTTTTCACATGATTTATTTCCGAAAGGATTTCTTTAATAGCCAGACGATGAAGGATGCCCTTCGAAAGCTCGTTTACTTCTCTTACTACTACGGCAATGAGGACTTCATGTGGAAGGTAGTATCTAGCGAAGACACTTGTACCTTCATGGAAGTGGAATCTCTCAATACAAGTCTTCAAAGTTGATCTTCTTCTTCTTCCTTCGACCTTATTAATCCCACTGAATAGCACTGAAACAAACTGTCTTCATATCTCAAAATTCCTCTGTGATGCTCAGCTATACTATATATATATATATATATATATATATATATATATATATATATATATATATATATATATATATATATATATATATATATGTATATATATATATATATATATATATATATATATATATATATATATATATATATATATATATATATATAATATATATATATATATATATATATATATATATATATATATATATATATATATATATATATATATATATATATATATATATATATATTTTATTTTTTTATTTATTTATTTTTTTAGTGTGACACCGGGACAGGCAGAAACTGCCCTCATCAATAAAGGCCCGGGCACGAGAAAATACCAAGACGAAGGAAAAGAAAAAGGTTAAGGGCAAGGCAGAGATGAATTAATGTCACACAAAGAAAAACGGCAGACAGAAAAAAACAGTCAAAGTAAAGAGGACCCAGAGATATGGAGGACTAGGCTCTGAGATGATGATTGATCTGCTTTTTGAAGGATGAAACGTCATAAGAATTAGGAAAGACAGAAGGAGGAAGGAGTTCCAGAGTCTGGAGGTAGATGGGAAGAAGCAGTCGCTGCACCGACCAATCCATGAGCAACAAATCTCCACACAGTACCTGTGAGATGAGGCTGCTTGGCGAGTGTTACGCGGCCTCGGCAGTGGAGGAGGGATGCAACTCGCCAACTCATCAGAGCAGCAATGGAAGTAGTAGCGATAGAAAAACGAAAGGGAAGATACCTTACGGTGAAGTGAGAGAGAATCCAGGTAAGAAGTAAGAGAAGGATAATTAATGAGTCTGACTGCCTTAGATTCAACCCTATCAAGAAGATAAGTTAAGGAAGAAGCACCCCGGATATGTGAGCAGTATTCTAAGCATGGGCGGATAAGACCTTTGTAAGTTTTAAGTAACTGCAATGAGGAAAAGTAATGACGAAAACGAAACAAAATCCCCAATTTTTTGGATGGAGATTTAGAAATTTGGATTATGTGATTCCTCCAAGACAAGTTAGAGGCTATATGGATTCCTAATATATTGTTATAGTTAAGAGGGTAAATTTCATTAGTTTCGAAGACAATATGGTTATCAGGAGGAGAAGAAGATAAAGAGATAGCCAGAAACTGTGTCTTGGAGGCATTGAATTTAACTAAATTTTGAGTGCCCCATTCAGATACTCTCTGCAAATCGGAGTTAAGAGTAGAAGAAAGAGTGATACGAGATTGATTACAAGTAAGAGATGAAGGTTGTGAAGAAAAGGCAGAGGAAAAGTGAAGGGTATAATCATTGGCAAAGGCATGAAGGAGAGAGGAAGATGGGGATTGTAGAAGATCATTTATGAAGAGAAGGAACAGAGTAGGTGAAAGAACAGTGCCCTGTGGAACACCACTGGAAGCAGAGAAAGGGCTAGATGTCGTGCCATCAACAACTACAGATATAGAACGGTCAGTAAGAAAACTGAAAATCAGAGAGCAGAAAGAAGGGGTAAAGCTTTAGGCAGGGAATGTGGCCAACAGAGCCTTGTGCCAGACTCTGTCAAAAGCCATAGAGATATCAAGGGCGACGACAAAGGATTCCCCATAGTTCCTCAGAGAAGATGACCATACATGAGTAAGATAGGACAGGAGATCACCAGTGGATCTTGCCTTGCGGAAGCGTAATGGTGATCGGAGATAAGTGAGTTAGATTCAAGGCATTTCAAGAAGTGAGCATTGAGCAAAGTTTCGAAAACTTTAGCAATAAAGGAGGTTAGAGCCATAGGTCGGTAGTTAGAAGGAATAGAGCGGTCACCCTTCTTAGGAACAGGTTGAACTAGAGCATGCTTCCAAGATGAAGGATAGATACGGGTTGACAGAATGAGGCGAAAAAGACGGCAAAGCACGGGAGCCAGTTCATCTGCAAACTCCTTAAGGAACCTTGCAGGGATACCATCGGGACCAGATGCCTTGTTAGCCTTTAGCGAGCTAAGAGCCTTATGAACTTTGCGTGAAGAAAGGATAAGGGAGGGCATAGGGTTAGAGAGGGGAAAAGATTGAGGAACTGGTGCGCTGGAATTGTTGATAGAAGAGTTGGCAGAAAAATGAGAGTCAAAGAGATGGCTTTGTCATTGGGAGAGCAAGCTATAGAACCATCAGAACGAATGAGAGGGGGAAAGCTTGAGTTACAGAAGATTTTGGAGAGGTTTTTGGCTAAGGACCAGAAGCATTTGTCAGTGGGAGAGAAGTTAAGGTCATCAACTCTCCTTCTTATAAAGGAAGTCTCAGACCTTCGAATCTGAGCTGTACAGCGATTCCTAGCTATAATAAAAGCAGAGCGATTGGAAGGAGAGGCTTGGAAAGATCGGTGAGCTTGATTCCTAGCCTGGATAACCATGGCGCATGCACGGTCAAACCAAAGTTTAGAGGGAGAGAAAGTTCTTATAGAAGAGGGGATGTACGCCTCCATTCCCGCGGTCATGATCTCGGCAACTTTTAGAGCTACCTGATTAGGGTTGCGGGACCGAAAGCAGTAATCATCCCATGGGGAGTCAAAGAGAAAGTTACGCAAATTTTCATGTTGGGTTCTCTCAAAGTGCCAAAGGCGGCACTGAGTAGGAGGGATTGGTGGTGGGGGAGCGAAAATGGAAGAGACAGAGATCATAGAGTTGTCAGATTTACCAAGAGGGGAAAGCACAGAATAATAGTAGTTTGAAGGGTTAGAAGTAAAGAATAGGTCAAGAGTGTTTGCAGCATGTTCGTGACGATCAGGAACACGAGTAGGGTGTTTGATAATTTGCTCCAGATCGTGAGTAATAGAGAAAGCAAAGGGCCTCGCTTCCTCCCACATCAGTGTGAGAAGAATGAAGCCACTCACTGTGGTGTACATTGAAGTCTCCAATGTAGAGAACTTCGGCATGTGAGTGAGAAGATAGCAAGTACTCATGGCACGAGGAGAGATATTCAAAGAAAGACACAAACTCGGTGGAGTTTGGAGAACAGTAGCAGAAGCAAAGGATGATAGTGGTAGTGGAGAGATAGACTTTTAGCCAGAGAACATCAAAGTTGGGAGATTCAAGGTCCATGAGCCTCACAGTAGGAGTGTTAATGTTGCAGTATGCACAGACCCCACCTTTGAAACGAAAACGAATATACAGATTATTGTGAGAGATTTGGAATGGATCAGTGGAAGCATGTACAGACAACTGGGTTTCAGATAGGAGGAGGAGGTTAGGGAGGAAATTGCCCAAGTGCTGTTCCACAGACGAAAGATTAGAGTTTAGCCCACGAATGTTAGAATAGTGAAAGAAGCAGATCTATTGAGAGGTGCAAGGTTAAGAGCAGAACCATTACTACCTCCAGTCGTGTCTGCCCTAAAGCCAATGGTGAAATTAACACGATCCTCGGAGATTCTTCGCACCCCAATATGCCGGGTACTGGGGGCCATTAGTTGTGAACCTTCCATAAATACTAACAAAATGTGAGGAAAAGGAAAGTATATATAAATATGTATATATATATATATATATATATATATATATATATATATATATATATATGTATGTATATATATATATATATATATATATATATATATATATATATATATATATATATATATATATATATGTATATATATATATATATATATATATATATATATATATATATATATATATATATATATATATATATATATATATATATATATATATATATATATATATATATATATATATATATATATATATATATATATATATATATATATATGTATGATATATATATATATATATATATATATATATATATATATATATATATATATATATATATATATATATATATATATATATATATATATATATATATATACATATGCATATATATATATATATATATATATATATATATATATATATATATATATATATATATATATATATATATATATATATATATATATATATATATATATATATATATATATATATATATATTTTTAAATATATATATATATATATATATATATATATATATATATATATATATATATATATATATATATATATATATATATATATATATATATATATATATATATATATATATATATATATATATATATATATATATATATATATATATATATATATGTATATATATATATATATATATATATATATATATATATATATATATATATATATATATATATATATATATATATATATATATATATATATATATATATATATATATATATATATATATGCAAAATAAACTGTTATATCACAGCACCATATGAAGCAAAAAAAAAAAACGTCCATAAATAAAACACAAAAAGAAGCGAAGATGTACTATATATTACGACTGGACTCCAGTCCTCTTCAGGTACAAATGAATTGATAAATACAGAGCTGTGGATAAAGGTGGGGAGAGATGCTAGCTACGATTCCCAGGAGGATTCACGATGGGATTATCTTCAAACCTCAGGTCAGGTGGACGGTCATTTGGCATAATCTTCTTAATGAGGTCTTTTAATAATGCTTCATCCACAACGTCAGATCTCCACTGTCCATTTGATAAATTTAATGTTTCGGATTTTTCTATAATGGCTGCTTCAAGTGTCTTTCTCCTATATTGGCAATTACTCTTATATAGCAATGAGGACTCACTCCAATTAATAGGGTGCCCAGTATCTCGCATATGCACAAATAAAGCAGAACTTTCAACACCATATCGTACTGCTCTTTTATGCTCGGAAATTCTCTGGCCTAGCGAACGACCAGTTTGACCTATGTAGGATTTATCGCAGGAACAGCAATCAATTTTATAAATCCCTGCTTCTAAAGTTTTTTTATTTTGATATACGTTAATAAGTGAAGAACCAATTGTTTTGGGATAATTAAATATGAAAGGATTACTTCTGCCTAACTGATCACTAAGAATTTTAATATTTTCTAAATAGGGTATTTTAATTGTATTAGTAAAGTTTATTTTTGGCTGTTCTGTCGGCCCATTATAAAATATTTTGTTTGCTTTGTTAATTGCTTTTTCGATTACATACGCTGGATACATTATGCCAAATGACCGTCCACCTGACCTGAGGTTTGAAGATAATCCCATCGTGAATCCTCCTGGGAATCGTAGCTAGCATCTCTCCCCACCTTTATCCACAGCTCTGTATTTATCAATTCATTTGTACCTGAAGAGGACTGGAGTCCAGTCGTAATATATAGTACATCTTCGCTTCTTTTTGTGTTTTATATATATATATATATATATATATATATATATATATATATATATATATATATATATATATATATATATATATATATAGTTCCTGGGTTCATCCAGTGAGGACGTGCTTCCTGTAGCTCTAATCTTGACCATACTTGGTTC
>JAXCGZ010018296.1:5000-20236 GCA_037179515.1 Halocaridina rubra | reverse complement strand
AAGACCTATCTGTGGCCGTGCTGTGGGAGATATACTATGTCGCCTTGCGGCCGCTCGGGATGCTTCTCTTGTTGTGTCGTTTATATGGACTCCATCCCACATTGGGCTGACTGGCAACGACACAGCGGATCGTCTTGCCAAGGCGGCCTGTATGCTGGATGGGCATGCTGTGGACGCTGAGCCCTCCCTTCGATGCCTACGTAACATCATCTACTCAGCTGGGTTTGCCATGACGGTCCAGCGCAGGGACACGGAGAGGGCCAACAGTGTGTCCATACAGCACCATGATCACTTTCTTCACAGTCGCTACAAGTATCGCAGACGCGGGTTAATGGTGCGGAAAAACAATGTAGTTAGTGCTCGGCTCAGAATGGGGTATCGGCCTTTATGGCAGGTCTCCCAGACTCTAGATATGCCACAGTACACCTCCTGTAAATTATGCGACCGTCCTAATGCTAACACTCTTGACCACTATTGTCTTCAGTGCCCCACAGTGAGAGATGTTTTACCACGAGGTCAGAACTTAATACAGATCTGCTCATTTTTACTTAATGATGACAACCTTGATGTTATTCTTGCTCGTTATCCTCACTTTGGTGGCCATTAATTATATTGAATTATACATATATTTTCTGTATGTTGCTGTACAATTCTGTTTGTGCATTCTGCGTTTCTCTGAGCTTTACTTTTGCATATAATGTACTCTGTGCTGCCATACTGTGAGTTGTGTGTTATTATGCAGCAATGTTTTATCAATGTGTACACCTCCCTGTAAACTATGTTCAATTCTTGGTTTTGTATCCATTTGAAGCATTATTTGTATGAACTCATGTAATGTCTGACGCCTTGGCGCAATAAATTAATAAAATCTCTCTCTCTCTCTCTCTCTCCTCTCTCTCTCTCTCTCTCTCTCTCTCTCTCTCTCTCTCTCTCTCTCTCTCTCTCTCTCTCTCTCTCTCTCTCTCTCTCTCTCTCTTTTTAAAAAAAAAAAAAACTGTGACACAGTGAGAACGCGAACCAAGAAACGCGAATAACCTGGGGAACACTGTGTGTGTATATATATATATATATATATATATATATATATATATATATATATATATATATATATATATATATATATATATATATATATGCTAAGTTTTTAATACTCTTGTATGACTGTGAGAAAATAGTATTTCATATGGTTCATTTTATTGTCTATTCACATATGGCTTTTTATTTGTTCAGTATATCTTGGAGTTGCACACACAGTTTCTACTGAATTAAGCAAAATGTAATATATTTCTTAACTCGTTTATATTCCAGGTGGAAAACCTGCTGACTGAACAACGTGGAATAAATATGGATGAGAGTATTAACAATATGCAACTTCCTTTTACATTAGTACCTGAGACTGGCTGTTGTAGGGAATGCACTGCAAAGGCCGTCAATCACATTCTGTATATAGAGAGACTGAAAAACCTTCATAAGGATGCCAAAAGGGAAGCAAAGAGGCACCATGAAGAGTAAGTATTCTTGGCATGTATTTCATGTGTGAAGCTTGCCTTGAAAGACACTGTTGTTCTCATTAGTAGTGCTTTATTGCTGCTATATGGCTGAATTCAGTAATTTTTATAGGAAGTTTCTATAAAAGTGAATTCTCTAGTGCAATTCAGCCTTGCATCATAGTATTCTTTCTTATATGAAGCAGATGAATGTCTTCGAGGTTTTCATATCCATTTATTATCATTATATTTTTATTAATATGTTTAAGTGGAGAAATTCATATAAAGGAATCTATTCCTTTGTGTATAAATACTGTATCATTATATTATTTATTTTTCAGTAATTAGTACAGTGTATTGAAGTATTGATGATAATTATGATTATATATTTTATAGACTGAACACCAGATTCAAAACCTAAGCTCAAATTTTAAAATTTACTTAGGCTCCATTGTCTGGGCTTGATGCCAATCGCTGCTTATTTGTCTTTGTAACACATATTACACTGCTTTCAGATATGGCTTTTCATATGTAAGTTTTGTCACCCTCGATTGCCTCCCATTCATTTATCTATATATTGTTTAAATTCTTAATAAATTTGCCTTAAAAACCTCTTTGTCAGTCTCTGATTGTTCAGCCTTTCTATTTGTCCAACCCCACAAATCCGTCTCTTTTCAACTCTCAGTCAGACATTTCTTGTTGTTAGTCATCTATTTAATTCTGTCATTTTTCAGTGGAATCACATTACAGATTATTATGAGACACAGCAGTCTTTTTGTTTTCCCCTTAAAAATATAGTCCAACACCCACTACTACACTGTATTGGTGGAGCAAGTATTCTCTCATACAATGCTGTATTGATATGGACTTTTTTCCCTCATCATGCTCTATTCTTACCAATTTATAGCCTTTTGCTATATGTTTTATCCCATTCCTTGTTCTTTCCTCAATATCTACAAAATTTGGTCCATATGTTCACACACACTTGCCAACTAAGCTAAAATTTAAAATAATGCTGTACAGTTCCCCCCCCCAAGCATACTCCTCCAGTATACTGAGATGATAAAGTTATATGGAATATGCATTGTCTTGTAATGACTACTCATTCACTCCCTCCAAAAGAGCACCAAACATACTAACCACTAGCATTTTCACATTCATGGGTATTTGTACCAAAGGATATCTTAGTAAATAAACACTGGTACAGGTATTTTTATTATATGAGGATATACTTTCCCAATGAATTGAAGTCATCTTGATTTCAGATCCACTCAGGTGATAGGTACAGAAACGTTAGAATATTGGCCAAGATTAGCTTTAAGTGCCTATATGAGAGAAAGTGGCTTGGATACAGAAGATGACGAAATGGAAAATGGGAACGAGCTTGGCAAAATTAAATCGGAAGAAGATGAGAAAAGTGAGATGGACGACACCAAAGGAGGTAGACCAAACCAAAAACATTTAAATGGTGAAAATGTTGATAAAGATACAGTAACTTCTAGCTGTGATATAGTGAAATCAGTGCCTGTAATTGAAAGCAAGGACAATGGCTGTGATAGTCAGTTAGTGAGTACCAGTGCAGGAAAGGTCTGTGATACCCCAATTAGTGAAACAGTTAAGGACTCAAGTAGTGAAGTAACAGATGCCATAACAGATGCAGAGAGACAAAGCAAAGAATTGAAAGAAACAACCAAAGAGCTGCAATTATTTAATGAAGACATTGTATGCCCTCATAATCTTGAGTCTCCAAGTAATGTGTCGTGTAGAATTCCCAAGTCTCTTGCTTCAGAGATCATGGAATTGTGCAAGGACTTGATACATCCTGCTATCTATCAAGAGGACTTTGGGCCGTGTGCAGACTGCATGGTGAGAAGTGGAATCTCTCCGTTTTTCCTCTGAAGAGTTTTTTTTACTTTCTCTTGTTCATCGTCATCATTTTTTCTTCTTCCTCCTTCTGTCTTTCCTAGTTCTTATGACCTTTCATCCTTCAAAAAGCAGATCTATCGTCATCTCAGAGCCTAGTCCTCCATATCTCTGGGTCCTCTTTACTTTGACTGTTTTTTCTGTCTGTCGTTTTCCTTTGTGTGACATTACCTCATCTCTGCCTTGCCCTTAACCTTTTTCTTTTCCTTCGTCTTGGTATTTTCTCGTGCCCGTGCCTTTGTTGATGAGGGCAGTTTCTGCCTGTCCCGGTGTCACACTCTTAAAAAAAATATATATATATCTTCTTCTATCTTCTCTATTTCATGTTTTCTCTTTCATCATTTTCTTCCTTTTCAGTTTTCATTTACTCTTTCTTTCTCTTCTCCGTCTTCATTATTTTCCTCCTCATTCTTATTTTCATTATTATAATGCTAATACTGTTATTCCATTTATGTCAAAGAAAATAAGTGTTTCTCATGTATTATTTTGTATATTCAGATGAAAAATTTTGTAATTTCAAAGGCTTGGTCATTTGAAAATATGCATAGCTTTGCAGATCTATGAGGCTGTTGTTTCAAAGCTTATGTTAAATGTTCCTTAAAAGTGAAAAAAAATATTAAAGAAGTAGATACAGAAATGCTTCAGTAGTCTCCGTGGCAAAATGGTAGCGCCTGCGACTCTGATGTGGCAGGTTGAGGGTTCGCGCCCCATCACGGACTGAGGTTAGTAAGGGCATACACTCAGGGTATTGATTACATCTGCCAAAACAAGTCCTTCGTAAGAAGGCAACCGTTGAAAAGGGAGTTCGTGACGTAAAACCGAATCCAGATACAGAAATGCTTCACCCTCCTATTGTACTGGTTTGGAAAAAAATTTACATCACACGTAGAACTTGGCTGTCATAAAAGCCACTCAGATGGGATAGGGAAGTCATGGGGCAATCCTATCTTTCCTGAAAATTTCTATGAAGCCAGTGAGAATGTATGAAGCTATGCTCCCTCCCTCCCTTTTTTCTTTATCTAGCCAACATGCTGCCTTGGACTGGATATGGCATCATGTTATGTAAAAAAAAATTCTAATATTAAAATTGGATAATATTTTTTTTATAAAAACTTTTCCATTAAAGTTTTTTAATTTAAAACTGTATCTTGGATATTACTTTGAAATCTGTTAATTGTTACAAGACATCTGTTAGAAGTTACGTAGCAATATCTTTATAAAAACTTCCATTTATAAGCTCGCTCTCATTTTAATAATCGTAATAACTTTACCATTCTGATTTTATATTTTTTTATTGTAGCCATTTAGGTTTAATGATATCCTATCTTATGACTGTGTCTGACAGTGTTCTGTATCTTTATACATACAGTGTAAGTTTGTAAATGTTTACCATTATGCTTAATAGAATATTGTGTTCTATATCTTGAACAGGCTCAGTTAGAAAACTGCAAGCAGGCATGTTCTAGTGGGTTACACCAGAAGAAACAGCTCATGAACTTGTTCAGAGATATCAAAAGACCCCATCCGATGCGTGATCGTGGCAAGAATTTTTTTGTGGTTTCAAAAGAATTTATTTTAGAATGGAAAAGCTATATCAGGTAAATAGATATTGTTGAGAGTTTAATAGACTGGTTTTGGCTCATAGAGATCACGCAGTTTTTCGTAATGCTTTTGGCAAAAGATTATATATTTGACCATTGATTCTGTAGGATGCTTAAAAAGCATGTGTGTGTACTATAATATTTAATCGTAGAAGGCGACTAAAAGTGGACGGGGCGGGGGGACTAGGAATCCCCCCCCCCTTGTATCAACCTCCTGCAAGACGTCAAAGAAGAAGGGGAGTAGAGGGGAGAATAACTTCTTTCAAAACTCCAGTTTTGGGGTGTGTAAATGTGCGTGGTTGTAGTACGATAGAGAGCAAAAGATGTGAGATTGGATATATGTTTGGTAGGAGGAGGATGGATGTATTGGCATTGTGTGAGACGAAGATGAAAGGAAAAGGAGAAGTGGCATTTGGTGATGTGACGGGTAGGGTGTCTGGGGTTGAAAGGGGGAGAGCGAGAGAAGGTGTGGCATTATTGCTGAGTGAATGGATGGTAAATCAGGTAGTGGAATGGAAAGAAGTGTCATCTAGGCTGATGTGGGTGAGGGCTAGGATAGGAAGGGAATGTTGGGCTTTTGTTAGTGCGTATGGGCCAGGATGTGAGTGAAGTGAGGAAGAGCGGGATGAATTCTGGAATGAGTTAACTAGATGTGTGGATGGTCTGAGTAGAAGGAACTATGTAGTTGTGTTGGGTGACTTGAATGCCAGAGTGGGTGATGGAGAGATAGAAAGTGTTGTAGGAAAGTATGGGGTACCAGGTGGGAATGAGAGTGGCAAGAGACTGTTAGATATGTGTGTGGAGCAAGAGTTGGTGATAGGTAATAGTTTATTTAAGAAGAAGTTAATAAATAAGCATACATGGATGAGAGTGGCAAATGGAAGAGTGAAAGAAAGAGCAATAATGGATTATGTGTTAGTAGCAAAGAGCATGATTGGTAGAGTGAAAGATGTGCATGCATTCAGGGGTGTGGCTGCTGGGATGTCTGATAATTTTTTGGTTGAAGCAAAAGTGGTAGTAGCAAAAGAGTGGGGAAATAGTGTGGGGGATGTAGAAGGGAAATAGTGAAGGTGGAAGAGTTGAAAAAGCCAGAGAAGAGACAGGAATATCAGGACAGGTTGAGAGTGGCATATGACAGGGTGAAAGAAAGAAAAGTTGGGGAGTAAGGGGAGGAATGGGGGTTGATGAAAGAATGTTTTGTGGGACATGCAAGTGATGTGTGTGGAAAGAGGTTTGTTGGAGGTGGCATGAGGAGGGGTAGCGAGTGGTGGAATGAAGGTGGAAGAGACAAAGAGGGCTTTTGAGGAATGGCTGCAGTGTTAAAGTAGGGAGAAGTATGAAAGATATAGGGAGAAAAATGTGGAAACCAAGTGGAAGGTAGAGGAAGAGAAGAGGTTGGCAAATGTTAGGTGGGGACAGGATTTTAGTAGGTCATATGAGGAGAGTAAAAAGAAGTTGTGGAAAGAAGTGAAGAGAGTAAGGAAGGGTGGAACGAGGATGGAAGAGACAGTGAAAGATGTGAATGGACAGGTGTTAAGAGGGAACGATGCAAGGAAAAGATGGGCAGAATATTTTGAGTGCTTGCTGAATGTTGAGGTTGATAGAGAGACAGCTATAGTGGCAGTGGGAGGGGTTCAAGTGCCAGTAATGGGAGATGAAAATGAGAGAGAGATTTCAAGAGAGGACATGAAAAGGGCATTGTATGAAGCGAAAGCAGGTAAAGCACTTGCAATGGATGGTGTGAGAGCGGAGATGTTGAAAGAAGGGTGTGTGACTGCATTGGAATGGTTAGTGAGAGTGTTTAATATATGCTTTATGTTGTCATTGGTGCCAGTGAAATGGGTGATTGCCTGTATAGTGCCCCTATACAAAGGTAAGGGAGATATGTATGAATGCAGTAATTTTAGGGGTATAAGTTTGTTGAGTGTGGTAGGAAAAGTGTATGGTAGGATACTGGTTAATAGGATTAGGGATAAGACAGAATATGTGATCGCAGAAGTGCAGAGTGGTTTTAGGAGAGGTAGAGGTTGTATAGATCAGATTTTTATAGTTAGGCAGTTATGTGAGAAATATTTAGCAAAGGGTAAGGATGTGTATTTTGCATTTTTGGATCTGGAGAAAGCATATGATAGAATTGATAGAGAGGCTATGTGGAATGTTTTGAGATTATATGGAATTAATGGTAAATTGTTGCATGCAGTGAAGAGTTTGTATGAGGGCAGTAGAGCTTGTGTTAGGGTAGGGAATGAAGTGAGTGAGTGGTTTCCAGTGAGTGTGGGACTGAGACAGGGATATGTGATGTCACCATGGCTGTTCAATTTATATATTGATGGAGTTGTAAGAGAGGTGAATGAGCGAGTGCGTGGTCGAGGTTTGAGAATGGTAGATGGGGATGATAACGAATGGGAGCTGAATCAGGTGCTGTTTGCAGATGATACTGTGGTGGTGGCAGATTCAGAGGAAAAGCTGTGTCAGTTAAGTGTCAGAATTTGGAATGGTGTGTGAGAGAAGGAAGTTGCGAGTGAATGTGGGAAAGAGTAAGGTTATGAGGTGTACAAGACTTGAGGATGGCGCTGGATTGAATGTTATGTTGAATGGAGAGACACTTGAGGAGGTTAATCAGTTTAAGTATTTAGGCTCGGTTATAACTGAAGCAGATGTGTGTCACAGAGTGAATGAAGGATGTAAAGTGTTGGGTGCATTGAAAGGAGTGATGAAGAATAGAGGGTTGGAAATGAATGTTAAGAAAGTTTTGTATGAGAAGTGGTTGTGCCAACTGTGATGTATGGATCAGAGTTATGGGGTATGAAAGTAAGTGAGAGACGGACACTAAATGTGTTTGAGATGAAATGCCTGAGGAGTATGATTGGTGTATCTCGATTGGATAGGGTTAGGAATGAAGTGGTGAGAGCAAGAACGGGTGTGAGGAGAGAAATTGCAGCCAGAGTAGATATGAATGTTCTGAGATGGTTTGGCCATGTGGAAAGGATGGATGATGAAAGGCTGCTGAAAAAGGTGATGAATGCGCGAGTTGATGGGAGAAATGCTAGAGGGAGGCCTAGATTTGGATGGATGGATGGAGTAAGGAGAGCCCTGAATGATAGGAGGATGGATGTGAGGGAAGCAAGCGAGCATGCTAGGAATAGGAATGAGTGGCGAGCGATTGTGACGCAGCTCTGATGGGCATCTGCTGTTACCACGGGGCTGCATCTTACAGAGGTAGCCCTGTGGTAGGGGCAGTAGGAGGAGTTGGCAGTTGTGGAAGAACCGGGAGGATGGGCTGTGGCACTCCAGCAGTGCCATCTGAACGGTCGCTAGCTCCCTCGTCATTGCCCATAGAGCAAAGTAATCCCCCTATTTGTTTTCCTTTCTTGATGTCGGCTACCCCCCAATTAAAGGGGGAAACAGCCAAGGTAGATAGATAGAATAGATAGTATTCATAACAGATGCTATTTTATATTATTATTCATAGTTACTTTCAAGTATCAATAAAAAGTTCACAAGATCAACCTTATGCCTCAACATATGACAATACCAAGTATTATCTGCACTTGGTAATGTTAGCTTAGATATCTCTTTCTCTTTACATCCCATATGCAGCACTAATGATAAGTACTGGGAGAGCAATCATTCACTCATACAATTCAGGAATACATATTGTAATAGTCATAGTCATGAAGCAGTTGACTTGTACGTTAAACTTTAAGTAGGATTTTTTCTAATATCCTTATTAGACGTTACTTGAAGTAGAATGTTTAAGAGTTGTACTGTAACACTACTTAATGGAACCTATGTCAGTATCATGAGAAATAGTAATTGGAAAGGGCATTATAGCTGTACTCTAAAGAAAGATAATGTTATTTTAATGGTGAAAACTATAGGAGCTTTTTAAGAATAATTTTGATGCTGTGGAAAACTGTGCATGAAAAAATTATTCAGAATCTATTAACTGAGTCATATTGAATCCATAGGTAAACTAATGCACCATTTTAGCCATATTCTGTGATTCATAGTGTGAAAAGAAGTTATTTCTTTTAAACTCAACTTTTAATGACCTGTCTGACTAGATTGTCAGTACTGAACTGTGTTCAAGCTCTAGTTTCAATTTTCCCAAAATTTTGTTATTGTAGTTCTTGAATGTCCGGAAAATTATCCTGAATACAGAAATTGGAAAAATGCCTGAACAGCTGTCTTTACTTGTAATCAAAATATCTAGCACATGTGAAGATGGAAATGCCTCTTAGTTTTATAGTTATTCTCTTCTGTTCACTCGTTTTGTGTTGGTTGGTGGAATGTCCCATAGTCTGAGTAAGTTTTACATGGCTTTTTGAGTATTGGCTAGCGGTAGGACATCTTAAGCCTGCAGAGTTGTTCCAGTTAACAAGAGACAGGATCAAATGGCGCTCCATGGCTCCGAAGTCCAAGTGGATATGGCACATCAATAATATTGATAGCTGTTGTTATTGATCTGTCTAGCTACCAGGTCCAAAATTCCCCTTACTAGGAGGGTGGCTAAGTCAAAGCAAAACTTTGATCCTTTGCTGAGGGAAAATACAAAGACTGTGTTCTCAGTCCCTTAATTGTGCCCCTTTGAGTCAACTTTTAAAGCTTAATTTTGCATTGTGTTTAAGTCTTCGTTATTGTTTTTATTGTTATTAAATTAGATTAGTATTACATACTATACAGGGTATATATGAGCAGAATACACAGTAATAGTATATTTATATTGTGTTCTTGTCACATCCAGTTTTGTATTCTTATCTTAGGTCTTTTTAATTAGGGTATATTTTCCCTTGTCATGTAGGAGTGGAATATTCTAGAGTTCTACAGACTTTTACATACTTTTTTATTCATATTTTTATAGGTCGTGTGAACGAGGGGAGTATCAAGTCTTGCAACCTCAAACCCTTGATAACTCATCCCTCTTGTGTACCCATGGCACTGTGCTCTTCCCTGTATTTGCCCTTCAACCTCATGAATTGACAGAGTAAGTAGGATTTTTCTTTTTATCAGTATTTTTATTCATATTTGTAAAATTATATTTGACACTGAAGCTATCAGATTGGCAGCAAAGGTCATAAAATAATAGCCATGTATTTTGGATTTACTATATGCTGCCTGTCATTAGGATGAAAAGAAATTGAGCTTTGCCTATCTCTGTCACATTTAGCCACTTGCTAAGACACCCACTTCCCCCAAATATATCCTGTCTGTTTGCCTAGACGCACGCACACACCGGCCTAGCAAGGGAGGATTTCGTATATGTTATGACATACATGTCCTAATAAATGTGTTAAGGAGATGCGGTAGTAGGGATACCAATGTCCCAATTATTTATTTCTCCTATTAAAAAAAAACAAGCGAGTGTAGATTTGAGATTTGGTAAGGTATGGTTAAATCTAGCAGCTAATCTTTTCACCCTCCATTTATATGGCAATATGTGTTAAGTAAAAATAGTATTGATGTTTATTCACTTTGTAATGATTACTCTCAGTTTGTGATATTCTTCAGGCTTATTTTTTACTACGTATATTTAAGTATAGAAATATCTTTCTAACATCATACGTGCTCTTTCCTTAAAAGTACGCGTTTTTTGTTTCCAGTTTTGAATCGGGGTGAAGGGGTAAAGCTTTCATATTCTTTTGAAAGCTTCCAAAGTAGATAATATTGTAATACTGATAATTGGTATTACCTGGATATTATGCATTGTCTTATGCATATTTTATCAGTTACTATCTCCATAACCGTATGTCTGCACCAGGTAAACAAGAAAAAATTGAAGCCATGATTATAAAATTGTATAAGAACGAACTTGGTTTTGTTTACTCTTTATGACAGTTATATGTATTGCTAATCAAATGGGCATAACTAGAAAATGTTATCTTTCTCTTTTGTTTATATTTTATTTTTAATTCTTCATGTGGTTATAACCAAATAGATAATTGTTTTTGGAGAAACAGTCAGTATGTTATTTTAATGTCTGCCCTGTTAGAGATAATTTGACTTTATTGGTTTCCTTTCCCTTATAAGGTAAAATGTTAAGTACTATAACTACTGTAAATCTGATAAATAGTCTGGATGTGAATCTCAAGAAAAACTTATGGTATATCAAATTTTAAATATTCTTTGACGATTAAATTTTTTTATTACATTAGTCATTTAGTGCTAGATTTAGCACCAAAGTAACTTGATAATGGCGTCAATAGTTCCTTACTTAATGAATTGAGATGTCCTGTGGGAACAATAACTTTTTGTGTTGAAACACTTATAGGGTGTTGTGATGCTTTCTGGAATGGTATTGAATGATTTTTATAATGAGTATTTTAGCTCTTATTGTAGTCTAAACATGTGATGCTACTCTTCCACCATATACACCTCACTTCTAATGATGTACTCTCTCAGTTTGCTGAGTTGGCTAAGTAGCACTTAAGAGATGTCACTACCCTCTCTTTGTCATCCCCAAGTGGTTTTGGCAAAGAAAGAATCTGTATGAACCACCTTGGGGAGTTGCATGTAACCAGGTGCTTCGTCTAACGAGATACCGGATGATTCTTCTTTTTCTGTAAAAGTATAAGCCACAGTTCCTTCTGAGCCTAGAAAAGCCATACTCTCGCCACTGCTGTGCCTAGGAAGCCTTTTACTTGCACTTAATTGTATTGGAGATTTATTGACTCGCTTTTGACAACATTGTATTGGAGATTTATTGACTCGCTTTTGACAACATTCCATAGTGTTACCTTTTTTATAATGAAAGATAAAATGTGGGTTAAGAGCTTGTGAATGAATGACACAACCCTGTTGATATTCCCATGCCTGCTCAGTACTGCAAACCAGGACTAGTGGATACGGGGTGGTTGCTGTCATATGACCCAAACAGTGTGGTTGGGGGGAAAGATTCTGGCAACCCTTCATCCCTAAGATGCTAAAATGTTAAGGATGGGGCTAGTGGTTCTTATGTCTAATGGGTGTTTACTGTGACACCGCCTCCCTCCATACAAGAAAAATTACAGGTGGTGTATATGTATGTATATGTGTATACTTTCAGGTCCTTGAGAATAGGACAGCAAGACAAAACTGTAACAAAAGAACTTAGCTTGATATCTTACCCTGCCTATCCTCCCCTCGTCTCATTTTTTCATAGCAGAAAAGAAATTTTGGGAGGGAGTTATTACAAACCCTCAGTTTCTCTTGTCTTTAGTCACCTCCAATGACACACAAGATATAATACTCAATAGATATAATTGTTGATGATTTCTTGCTAAAGCCATCAAGTATTTAAAAATATTATTGTACGTTACTATTGTACTGTAATCACTTTTATTATTATTATTATTATTATTATTATTATTACTATTATTATTATTATATGCGTCCACTGTCTCCCAGATTTTATGCTCGGACACTGCATATAATTATTGTTTCCTCCAGTGGCAAGGAACAAGAATGCCCCTTTTCTTGTTTCCCTTCACCATGTAGTAAAAGTCGACTAACTGGCTCAGATGTGGTTTTGGGTGGAATATTCTGACCAGTACTGTAGTAATGAGTATTTGAATGTGCGTGGTTGTGGATTTAGTGAGAAAAGTTGAATGTATTCGCTGTTAGTGAACACATGTGAATTCGCTTTTAGTGAGCACATGTGAATGTTTGCATGCTTTGATTTTGCCACCTCCCTTACAAGGGTTAAGGGAAATTGCAGCCCTTGAGTATAGATAAACAGAGATTATTATTATTATTATTATTACTATTAGTATT
The DNA here is from genome assembly GCA_037179515.1 of Halocaridina rubra. Classification (NCBI taxonomy): domain Eukaryota; kingdom Metazoa; phylum Arthropoda; class Malacostraca; order Decapoda; family Atyidae; genus Halocaridina; species Halocaridina rubra. The sequence continues at coordinate 7,473 of JAXCGZ010018296.1, read as the reverse complement.
ATTATTATTATTATTATTAGTAGTAGTAGTAATATTTGATTTATTATTGTTTTAATTGTTTAGGTAAAAAAAAATGATCACTCGTGTTCCTTGCATGTAAGAGCCAATTATTTTTAGAAGGACTATCACTTCCCTTGTCAGTCCCCATCACATTAAAGAACAACTACCGAAAGTGTTGAGGATTGTCAGTTTGATAAAGCTGTTCTTCTTTCCTTTTGTTCAGTAGTGGCCAACTCACTAGCTTTAGAAGATTAATGCATCATGTTGGAGAGAAGGATCTTCATTACTACAGTTATTTAATTCTGATGTTAGAAAGACTCCAAGCCTGCCCTGAGAGACGTAGGGAGACATTAAAAAGGATAAGGGAGTGAATTCCTGCACGGATGATAGCTGTGAAGCGATAGTGTGAACTTTAAACTTTAATGCTTTTGTATTATTTATGGCCATCCTGCTTATGTCGGTTGGATAAGGCATAATTTTTGAATACTGTATTGCTAATAATAATAATAATGATAATAATAATAATAGCAATAGTAATAATACAGTAATATCAATAAAATAGTAATGATAATTAATAATAGTAGTAACAATAGTAGCGTTATAATAAATATTATTATTATTATTGTTTTTATTATTATTATTATTATTATTATTATTATTATTATTACTTTTGTTATTGCAATGAAAATACCCAACTTTTAGGCATTAATTTAAACTATATAAGTGATAGAATAGGTGTGAGTGTGTATGTGTGTGTGTTTTCCATAAAAGCAGCTTGTCTTGCCTCATGAGGACAGGATATCGGTTTCCCTTCAAGAGACGAATGAAAAACTGGCACAATAAATATGGCTGGCACTGGCACAACCTTTCCTTCTCAACCTCCCACATCAGTCCCCCCCCCCCCCTCACCCGTCTGTCAAAGCTAGAAAGGAGGCTGCCCCCCCCCCCCCTCTCGTCTTTCCCATTCCTCCAGCGACTCTCCTCCAATCCCCACCTGAATGGAAAAGGACATGAATAATTCCTATCGGAGCTGATCCCTTGGGTTTTGTGTGCAGTGGAGGTGGATGTGTGTATTTATGTGTGCGTTTTGTGTTTTGGAGGCGTACCTTACATATGTATGTTTTCATGTAAGTACAGTATGTATGTGTGTGTGTAAGTGTAAGCAACTACTAGTAGCTGAAGTGAGAATATAATCAAGTATGCTAATGGTGTACAAATCAGATTTTATTATTGTTTTACTGTATGACAAATTTTATGTGAGTGTTTAAGATCATTCTTTTGCATAATACTCGCACTAGTGATAATAATTATTCTTATGATAATTATTATTATTATTATCATCATCATCATCATCTGCAGGGAGCCATAGCAAAGAACCGAGGTGAAATCAGTAGTTATTAATTAAGCTTGAATTGTGTTTAGTCGCCTGAAGCGTCTGGACATAATTCTTGACCAAGGGAATGCCGTGTCGTATGTATTTTTTTTTTTTTTTTACGACATTGTTTTATATATATATATATATTTTTTCCTAGCGTAAACCGCATTGAAGAGTGCATGTGAATCGAATCCAAATTAGAAATGGTACGTACATATATATGTAACATTTTCTTCTTCTTCTTCTCCTCCTCCTCCTCCTCCTCCTCCTCCTCCTCCTCCTCCTCCTCCTCCTCCTCCTCCTCCTTCTCTTCTTCCTACTCCTCCTTCTTCTTCTTTTTCTTCTTTTCTTCTTTTCATCCTCCTCCTCCTCTTTCGTCTTCTTCTTCTTCTTCTTCTTCTAAGTCCAGTTTTATTATGGAATTTAACACTTGTTAAAATGTAAAAGAACCACCACCACACATTTAAAGAGAGAGTTAACTGATTTGCTGTTAGTTGAACTCTCCTGCAATTGATGAGCGGAGCTTATTTAACCTTTATATGGTGAATTACCTGTAGAAGGCATTTCGTTCATTTAAGAAGGCCACGTGTTGGCTAAATATTGAATGAAGTTAGGAGAGCGCAATGCCCAACCATTTGTTAAGTCCCCCACAAATCTTAGGTTGAGGTTATTGAGATTTTTTGTGTGCATTACATCCGCTTTTTTTTTTTTTCTTAAAGGAGTTACTTAGAGTTACAACATATGACCCAGGCATATTTTTAGTTCATATTGAGTAACCTTCGTTTTTGTTTATCTTAGTGAGCCTAACTGGGAAAAAATATTTGAAACTGCCATATTTATTAATATGGTTTATTACATGTTCCTATTCGGTTTGATGGGACTTGTAAATTTACAAATTGCTTATCTGTAAAGTCGGATTCTCTCTCTCTCTCTCTCTCTCTCTCTCTCTCTCTCTCTCTCTCTCTCTCTCTCTCTCTCTCTCTCTCTCTCTCTCTCTCTCTCTCTCTCTCTCTCTCTCTCTCTCTCTCTCTCTCTCTCTTTCTGTTTTACATCATAAGAAAGCGTGATATACATTAAACAAACTCCGGACAAAAATAA
>JAXCGZ010018295.1:7500-17500 GCA_037179515.1 Halocaridina rubra | reverse complement strand
ACAAGTCCTTCCAGCTACTCCAACAGACAAATTAAAAGAAAACAAGATATATGGAGAGAGAGAGAGAGAGAGAGAGAGAGAGAGAGAGAGAGGAGAGAGAGAGAGAGAGAGAGAGAGAGAGAGAGAGAGAGGAAAGAGAGAGCGAGAGAGAGAGAGAGAGAGAGAGGAGCGAGAGAGAGAGAGAGAGAGAGAGGGAGAGAGGAGAGAGAGAGAGAGAGAGGAGAGAGAGAGAGAGAGAGAAAATGCTTGCTCTTTCCTCACTATATTTACACATTTCATCTTACCGACGACCCGGCGGAGAAGGGCAATTAGGCTAAAAACAATCAAGTTGACGGATAAATCAACAGAAATAAAAGTGAGGATGAGAGAGGGAGAGAGAGAAACGAGAGAATGACTAACAGAGAAGGAGGTGATAAGCCCTCCATCAATAAGTCAGTGAACTGAAGTCTAAAGGGGGGTTTACACGGTCATCCGGTTCGTCGAACGCGGTTCGACAGACAAGTGTTTGAAGTGATGTTCGAACGTGTGAACGGGATATTTGGTTGTCGAACACGGAACAAGTGTTTGAAGTGATGTTCGAACGTGTGAACGGGGTATTTGGTTGTCGAACACGGAACGTGTTCGACAACCAAATACCCCGTTCACACGTTCGAACATCACTTCAAACGCTTGTCTGTCGAACCGCGCGTTCGACGAACCGTTTGACCGTGTAAACCCCACTTTACTCCCGTCAAGGAGATCCCGAGTTTGATTCTCCAAGGTAATGCGTTACATCTGTGAGGCGTTTCTTTGCAAAATCCTTTGGAAAACAAAAAAGGAGAAGGTAGTGGCGTTTTTCGAGTCGCTGGTCCTGTCAATTCAGCAGAGCTATGAGGTGTGGCTCATTACTTGATCATCAAGGTTGAATTAGGAGAGAAATGCCTGGCCTGGAAAGCTCATTTACTATACAATGCACGCAAGGCACACTGCCTAACTGAATAACAATATAAATTAATAAATGAATAAATATTATTTCTACATACTTTAGGACAATAATAAAAAAAAAACTTAAATATAATAATTCCAATATTCCAACAAAACAGTAATATATTACAACTGTACACATCCAAGTATGAATATTAAAACATATATAATAACGTACGTTAAACAGTTACAATAAAACATAAAGAATTAAACTTGAAAAAAAAAATCCTGAATCTTCAAGGGCCTTAAAACATCATCATTAATCTTGTAAACTGAGAAAAAAAAATGGATATATACAAATAAAATTAAAAAGAGACTAAACAACAAAAAGTAGTCTGCAAATGTACCAGTGCTCATTATTTAGCATATAATACTTGATAGTAATTATGTTTATTAGGGACGGGTCCACTACTTGAATATTCCAAGGAGGTAAATGCAATGTCTGAGACCCGTCTGGCTCAACGCCTAAGTTATTCCCAAAGTTTATGGCTTCCAAAGAATAATTAAACAGTGAGAGAGAGAGAGAGAGAGAGAGAGAGAGAGAGAGAGAGACGAGAGAGAGAGAGAGAGAGAGAGAGAGAGAGAGAGAGAGAGAGAGAGAGAGAGAGAGAGAGAGAGAGAGAGAGAGATGAGTGAGTGTGTGTGCGAGTGAGTGCGTGTGTGTGTGTTTCGACGCTAAGTGATTTTCAGTAACACAATATACCTATATTCACCACACATACAGTTTCTATACATGGACACATATACATACAAATTACACATACTAGCATCAATGAATCTTGTCTCCTAGTCTAAAGTGAACTTAAAAGCACCATCTGTAACACAGAATTTTAAAAATGGATGAAACAAGTGAATGACATTAATATCTTCATAAGACCACGGCTGAGTTGATAGGGCTGCTAAATGATGAAAACCTCAAACTTCCTCTTGAGCCATAAGAGGTTTAGGCAAAGAGACGTCGTACGAACCAATTTGGGAGTCGAGCTCCGGACCTCTTGAGTGCATAAAACTTAACTATGTATCTATATATAAAGGGTAGTCTCCGTGGCAAATGTTAGCGTCTGCGACTCTGAGGCGGCAGGTCGAGGTTTCGAGCCCCGTCACGGACTGAGGTTAGTAAGGGTATACACTCAGGGTAACGATTACATCTGCCAAAACAAGTCTTCGTAAGAAGGCAACCGTCTAGCCCTTAGTAGAAAGGGAGTTCGTGACGTAAAACCGAATCCATCCATCCATCGTATCTATATATAAAGGCAGGTATTCCCCTTGTAAGGCAGGGAGTGGCTTAGTCGCAGGACGAGACCTTGACTCTACGAGAGAGGAAAATATACAGTGGAAGGAAGAATTTTAGTCCCAACTTTCCACTCCAATTAGTCGACTTTTTCGTAATACAAATAGAATTGTCTCATAACCATCAATGAACATAAGATCATGTGCAGCATAAAGCTGATGTTATTTGGATATACCAAGCTGGCATAACTTGGGTAAAACCTAATTATCTTTGTAAGTTAAGAAATAGAGATACAAAGAAAAAAATATCAATGAGAGCTCAACATGCGGGCCTAATGCCAGTGTTCTTTAAAGCAGGCAAGCTCCAAAGTGTTGCCATGACAACCATCCGGGGCGTGGACGACCAGCACAAGTGCCAGTTTTACTAACGACCATTGTTTGAAAGAAAAGTGAAAGTGAGATTATATATGTATGGATAATGATGTTATTGTCAAGTGAATAAGATAGCATCTAGAAGAATAGTAACAAAAACTTGTTTTAATATTCCCTCCATGTTGAGAGGTCACGTATATGTTACTATCATTTTTGGCATTATTTTTCATTTATACGGGCAACTTTAGCTTCTTTATATTTATCCATATATATATATATATATATATATATATATATATATAGATAGATAGATAGATAGATAGATAGAGATAGATAGATAGATAGATAGTAGATAGACAGATAGATAGCTATAGATAGATAGATAGATAGATACTCCTCCCCTTCATTGAGGATTCCCAGCAGATGGCATCAAAATTTATCATTTTTTTCAATGACAGGATCAAAACAGCTGTTAAGTTTAAAACATAGAAAATTATATCATTCATATTTTTGTTTCAAAAATGTTAGCCGCATGAATGAAAAAGTAAATAAATATGACTTACTCCATGGAAGGGAAAAAGGCGTATAACAAATAAATCTAAATCAGATTTCATTACAAGATTCCAGGCTCTTCCTCCTATTGTAATTCGAAATCACATATCCAATTCCGCCATGAGCCAATATCCTCACCCCCCCCCCCTCTTTCCTCTTGCTTCTAATTAAAGGAACTTAACCCACCCCCACAACCTCCCATTTCAGCTGTCAATATCCAATAATATTAAATGAAAAGACGTACCTACCTATCGGAGCACCAACTGAGACAGGCCGGCGGCCTGCCCCCGCCGGGCTCGCCTGGCTGCGCAAGCCAGGCGGCCCGGCGGGGATGCTCATGCACTATGATGGCATATATATATATATATATTATATATATATATATATATATTATATATATAATATATTATATATAATATATATATATATATTATTTCTTTTTTTACACCGGGACAGGCAAAAACGTGACCTCATCAATAAAGGCCCCGGCACGAGAAAACATTAAGTCGAAGGAAAAGAAAAAGGTTATGGACAAGGCAGAGATGAGGTAATGGTACACAAAGGAAAAGGACAGACTGAAAAAACAGTCAAAGTACTGAGAACCTGAAGATATGGAGGATTAGGCCCTGAGATGACGATCGATCCGCATTTTGAAAGAAGATAGGTTAAAAAAATTTGGAAAGACAGAAGGAGGAAGAAATATCCATAGTTAGGAGGTAGATGGGAAGAAGCAGTCGCTGCACCGGCCAATCTGCGAGCTACAAATCTCCACACAGTACCTATGAGACAAGGCTGCGTGGCAAGTGTTACACAGCCTCAGCATTGGGGGAGGGACGCAACTCAACTACTCATCAGAGCAGCGATGGAAGTAGTAACGATAGATATGAGAAAGGGTTGATACCTTACAGCGAAGAGAGAGAGAATCCAGATAAGAAGTAAGAAAAGGATTATTAATGAGTCTGACCGCCTTAGATTCAACCCTATAAAGGAGATATGTATAAGAAGCACCCCAGATGTGTGAGCAGTATTCTAAAGACGGACGGATAAGCCCTTTATAGATCTTAAGTAATTGTAAAGAGGAAAAGTAATGACGAAAACGAAACAGAACCCCCAATTTTTTGGATGCAGATTTAGAAATTTGGATTATGTGACTCCTCCAAGACAAATTAGAGGCTATATGGATTCCTAATATGTTGATAGAATTAAGAGAGTATATTTCGTTAGTTTCGAAGACAATAGGACTATCAGGAGGAGAAGAATATAAAGAGATAACCAGAAACTGTGTCTTGGAGGCATTAAACTTAACTACATTTTGGGTGCCCCACTAAGACATCCCCAGCAAATTGGAGTTGAGAGTAGAAGAGAGAGTGATACGAGACTGATTACGAGTAGTAGATGAAGGTTGTGAAGATATGGCAGAGGAAAAATGAAGATTAGAATCATCGGCAAAGGCGTGAAGAAGAAAGGAAGATGGGGATTGTAGAAGATCATTGATGAAGAGAAAGAAGAGTATGTGCAAGAACAGAGCATTGTGGTACACCACTGGTAACCGGAAATGGCTAGATGTTGCACCATCAACAACCACGGATATAAAACGGTCAGAAAGAAAACTGGAGATCAGAGAAGAGAGAGAAGGGGTAAAGCCATAGGCAGGGAGTTTGGTCAACAGAGCCTTGCGCCAGACTGTCAAAAGCCTTAAGGGGGGTACAGACGATCAATATTACTGTCAGTAAAAATACTGACACTATTCTATTGGTGTGAACTACTACGTCCATATGATGGACACACCGACAGTAATAATGACAGTACAGGGAAATACTGTCAGTAATATTGATCGTCTGTTTAGCCCTTTAGAGATATCAAGGGCGACGACAAAGGATTCCTCATAGTTCATCAGAGAAGATGACCATACATGAGTAAGATAGCCGTACTCGTGATCGGAGATAAATGAGTTAGGTTCAAGACGTTTCAAGAAGTGAGCAATAAGCAAAGTTTTGAAAACTATAGCGATAGAAGAGGTTATGGTACTAGGTCGGTAGTTTGGAGGAATAGAGCGGTCACCCTTCTTGGAGACAGGTTGCAAGTGACTAGACGGCAAAGCTCGGGAGTCAGTTCATTTTTTTTTTTTTTTTTAAGAGTGTGACACCGGGACAGGCAGAAACTGCCCTCATCAACAAAGGCCCGGGCACGAGAAAATACCAAGACGAAGGAAAAGAAAAAGGTTAAGGGCAAGGCAGAGATGAGGTAATGTCACACAAAGGAAAACGACAGACAGAAAAAACAGTCAAAGTAAAGAGGACCCAGAGATATGGAGGACTAGGCTCTGAGATGACGATAGATCTGCTTTTTGAAGGATGAAAGGTCATAAGAATTAGGAAAGACAGAAGGAGGAAGAGAGTTCCAGAGTCTAGAGGGAGATGGGAAGAAGCAGTCGCTGCACCGACCAATCCGTGAGCTACAAATCTCCACACAGTACCTGTGAGATGAGGCCGCTTGGCGAGTGTTACGCGGCCTCGGCAGTGGAGGAGGGATGCAACTCCTTAAGGAATACAAATAGTCGTCGATACCGTATCCCTATAACTGTTATGCATAGTTGGATATTACTTAACGAATTTATAAACTTTTACAAGAAGACATTAGCAGCCCCAAGATTAACGTCATTTCCTGGAGTTTTGAGGGATATTTGATAAAGAAGAAATAAATAAATAAATTAATTAATTAATTAATTAAAATATAAACATAAAAGTAGCGCAGTTTCCCTCAGATGTCTCAGCTAAGGAGCACCTACAAATTCTGAATATGCTGCTTTAAAGTACCGATTCTCTTTGTAGTATGATAACGCAATAACAATAGATATATAAAAGTAAGTAGATATTTACATGATTATCCAAAATATTCCCTCACGGTATGGCCACATTTTACTGCAAAGATTATGATGTTGGTCAGCTCGTTAATATTACGACCTAAATATGATTGATTATGCATTAACTGATAATGAGAGAACCATGACCAAAACTTGGTTTATACAAGATAAAGCATTAACTGATGAGAGAAACATGACCAAAACTCGTTTCATACAGATAAAACATTAACTGATAATGAGAGAAACATGACCAAAACTCGGAACATACAGATAAAACTAAAGTCAAGTAATATCTTTGATTTTATATACTCGATGCGACTATTCCGTAAGCATTTTGCCATTGGCTACAGGTGAGTCACTTCTGAAAAATACCAAGATATACATAAATCATGATACCAGGTTATATATATATATATATATATATATATATATATATATATATATATATATATATATATATATATATATATATATATATATATATATTACGCTTTCCAATTGTGAGAGACAAGTGGGATGAGTCCCTTGCTGGAACATGAGGAAGTAATGGGCTTCACCAGTGGATTATTCAGGTTTCCAGTACTGAAATGCATTTATTAGTTCCGGTTTTACGTTACGGACTCCCTTTTCTGCCAAGGGCTAGGACGGCTGCCTTCTTGCGAAGGACTTGTTTTGGCAGATGTAATCGTTACCCTGAGTGCGCGAACCCTCGACCTGACGTCTCAAAGTCGAGGACGCTATCGCCTGAGCCACAGTGACTACTAAAATGCATTTATTAGTATTTGTCTCATATGTTATCCGAGTATGTAAGGCTAAAATTGTATTTCATTCGTTTCGATTTACTTGTCAATTCTCCTTTGTGGAAGTTAGGTGCCTGATATCACAACAACAATAGGCAAAGATTATAAATATTAAATCTATCATTTTCGAAGGTCCAGTAATCTTTACTTTTGATTCACAAGTAGATCATGTCAAAATCAAAACCCTTCCAAAATTTCTTCATCTCTAAGATAATAGTAAAAATTAGCTGGGCTGTTTTTAATGCCTATAGCTCGCGGCACTACAATATCTCATTTAATTTACCAATAGAAAACTAAATTCACATTAACATTAACAAATATATGTCTGCTATTAAGGGCGATACAAAATATCTATTCTGTCCTAAATAATAAACAAGGCTCATATAAATTATCACCGTGAAAAGTTTGCAAAATCACAAAACTTCCAAACAATTAATTCACGTGTTCTATTTATAATATTCAACCTAAACGTAATACCAAAATGCTTGGGATGGATGGAGAATATATTGTCTCACCTCTTTGGTGTAGGAAAATATATTAGAATAAAAAAAAAAAACAGGCATATGAGACCTCTGATGAAAGCGTCTATCTATCTATATACATGAGCCAATTTCCCCTTATAAGAGGAGTGGCTGAGTCAAGGCAAAATGCTCTCACTCTTTGGGAAGAGAAAATACAGAGGTAGGGATTCCAAGTCCCCTCGCTCCTCCCAGTTTAGTCGACTCTTAAGACACGCAGGGGAACACGGGGGAAGTGTTCTAGATCCACTCCCTCAGGGGAATGATGAAAGCGTGAAAAATAATATTTGCAACCATCAACATATGTTACGAAAATTCTTAAATAACAAATACCAAGCTCAAGGACAGATAGAATGACAACAAGAAATGAAAAAACAACAACAGTCCTTGGAACTATTTACAACTTTAAACACCAGTATTGAAAGAGAGTCAGTTTACATTCTCAAATACTATTACGATACTTTGCTAACACAGTATCAAATAACCGAAACACAATTTATTTAAAACTATTTTCAGGTCCTAATAAAAGTCGTACAGAACGATATATTGACAGTGCTGTAATTGACACTTAGACGAGGATAACAATCGAGGCTATACTGACACAAATAACTTAAGTGGAGGTTTATGAAAGTGTCAAATGCTTCCCGATATTGGAATCGAATTTATGTAAATAACAATAAGTATTTTTTTTATTTGGCGGCAGCAGATGAAGACATATATTTAACCAATTATTAATTTATAATGAAGACTCGCAAAAACCCTCAACAATTACAGGAAATAAAAACAACCATAAAGTTCTTTCGGCACTGCTAGCCAAGATAATTACTGGGAACAACATTAATTTATATAAAAAGAAAAAACTGCAACAATTTTCAACTTGTAACTCTAAAAATAGGTAAATACCTAGATTACTATTTTATCATTGAATTCCATAAATATAGGCTCTATTAAGGATAAAACTTTAATATACAGATCAAACTACAAGTGAATTAGGTCTCCGGCTACTTACAACTAAAATTATAAATAATATCCTCGCAGGAGCTCTTGTCCGCAAGTATTCACTTAATTCCTATAGACAAAATAATAATAATAATAATAATAATAATAATAATAATAATAATAATAATAATAATAATAATAATAATAATAATAATAACAGGCGTTTAATTTGAGATATTTTCCGCAATCATATCGTTGCTCTTTCACTAGATAGAATATATATATATATATATATATATATATATATATATATATATATATATATATATATATATATATATATATATATATATATATAATCCTAAAATGCCTACAGCCAAACTTAAAATACACCACAGTTCAAATATAAAAACCTAAATAAAAACGACAAAGAGAATAGAATTACCTTAAGGGTAACATTAAAATGTAAGCCAAAAAAGGTCAAATATAATGCTGCTGCAAGGACAACAGAGGACTTAGGGTGTCCTGGACCCCCAAAGATCTGGGCTGCTGTATCGAGAGGTTTATTATACGGAAGCACTGTATACACGGTATTGACAGGCATAGGTTATGATCCATTTAGACGTCAAAACTTTCGGGCGGTAACGTGAATAACCCAATACCTTCTTTCTCAAGAGGTTTTTGCCATGTTCATATTGAGTGCCTCTTTCTCACATGCTTCTTTGGGCCTGGTTCTGGCTTTGGCGCAGGGTTTAATAGCCAATTATCGATTCACACCAGCTCTCTCCATTAATTCAGCCTTAGGACCAGCATTGAGTTGAGCTAGTTTGCTCTCCCAGAGGTTGGAGTTACCAAATAAGCTACAGCAGACTCTTAAAAGGGAATCCTAGTAGCCAAGAGAGGAATTTTTGATAGGTACATATTATAAAGCGCCAGATGAAGATTTCAGTCCGTCTGAAGAAAAGACACTCCAAAACTGCCAGTTCGGGAAAAGCCTGGGTGTGCGTTTCTCATTCTGATTTAAGATTGCCATAGAGTTACAAACAAATGTCTAATCGTCACAATCTTCAGTATATATCTATCTATGTATCTATTTATCTATCTAAACATCTATATGTGTATGTGTTTATATACATACACACATATATATATAAACACACACATATATATATATATATATATATATATATATATATATATATATATATATATATATATATATATATATATATGTGTGTGTGTGTGTGTGTGTGTGTGTGTGTGTGTGTGTGTGTGTGTGATTACCTAATTGTGATTACCTAATTGTGTTTACGGGAAAGAGCCCAAAGCCCGTATCTTCCCGTCTCCTGATCGGTTCCATTTTAGACTTAGTGATACTTATCGTACCTGTCCTTAAAACTATGGATTGAGATAGCATTAACTACCTCCTCGCTTAGCGAATTCCAATTAACAACTAATGTGTGTGTGTGTGTGTGTGTGTGTGTGTGTGTGTGTGTGTGTGTGTGTGTATAAATTTAAATACACACACAAACACACACCCACCCCCTCAGATTGCAGTGATAGAAGCTCAAGGGCCAGTATTAGAGAACATCAACCTTACAGCCACAGAGGTATGCAAAGCGCTGATGGATTTAGATGTTCATAAAGCTACAGGTCCTGATGACATATCCCCTCATGTGCTTAAAAAATGCGCAAACACAATATCAGTGGCACTAAGTATCATATTTAAGGAGTCACTGGAGTCGGGGGAGATTCCAAGATGC
>JAXCGZ010018295.1:0-2500 GCA_037179515.1 Halocaridina rubra | reverse complement strand
AATAATAATAATAATAATAATAATAATAATAATAATAATAATAATAATAATAATAATTCCTTTATTTCCACAAAATATACAGTGAGTATTCATAAATATATACACACAATACGAGACATCATGAATAAATATAACAACACCTTATGGTAATTATTACAGTATTAAAGCAAACAGTTTAATACATTGATATTTTCATCTATTGCGTAAATGTTCTCTGTTTCTTTTTGATTTCCGTGCTGTTTCTGTCTCATTTATGTCCTCTAGCAGACTGTTCCATAATTTGGGGCCCCTGACAGACAAAGCTTCGTCTGCTATTTTTGTTCTTGTTCTTGAAATCAAGAGATTTTGTCATTGTAGAGTGTTTAATTCTACTAAACTGCTAACAATATTAATCTGCATGACCCATTCAAGTATGGTCACCTTTAATTAACTTATACATAAACATCACCATGTCAAATTTGATTTGGTCTTTTACTTTAAGCCATTTTAGCTCCCTTATAAATGGTGTTGCCCGGTCAAACTTTTTGCCATGACGAACAGCCATTTTAGCAGCAAAATTTTGAATCATTTGGACCTTGCACAGGGCCACACTCATACGGACCCCTACTAACTTTTATGAGTGACTATACAAATTATGAGAGCGTCTTCAGTTAGAATGGTGAGTTGACTTCTGCTTGGAAGTTCAGCACGATTTAATAGATAAATTTACATTCAATTTTATTTGTCTTTATCTTTTTATTTACTGTATTTAAAATGTGATATTTTGCTCTCACGTTTCCTTGAATGCGAACTTTAAACTTTTCCCTCAAATAAATAATTAAGGTCTCGTGCAACATAATTTTTTTTTTATTATACAGCATAAAAGGAGTAAATGCAGAAAGTCTCAAAGTTGGAGTCATGTGCTTAACTGAGAAAGCAAAAGCCTTTTACCCGCCCCTCAGCCCCCTGGCTAACTAATGACATCAAAGAGGCAATGCAAATAAGAAATCAAATACAAAAAGAGCTAAAAATGAATAGATATGATATGACTCTCCGAGAACGTTATAAAACAGAAAAGAAACGTGTCAGATCTCTCATCAGTGTAAGTAAAAAAGACTTTTACAAAAAACAATTTAATGACTCTAGACATGATACAGCAGCAACATGGAAAGTGATAAGAAGCATGATACCAAATGAAAAGAGTACCTCAGAAGTTATGAAAATATTACGGAGTTGAAAGACAAAACAGAAAACTTTAATAACTATTTTGCTAACGTTGGCAAAAATACATATGAAAAAACTCAAGAAAACATCAACTCAGTGAATATGAGTAATTGCTTAAATGACAATTCTTCCAATGAAAACACAAGAGAGTACTTCAAGATTATTCCTCTCGATTGTGCTACCCTAATTCTTACCATAAAGAGCCTAAGAAACTCTGGCTCTTATGGTTCAGATGGTATACCATTTCAGTTCATCAAAGATGCTCTACCCGTGATTGCATCCTATATTCTAACTATTATGAACACTTCCATTGTTACTAAAAAGTTTCCTGACTCTTGGAAAATAGCACATGTAATACCTCTGCATAAAAAGGGGGACAGAGAAGATGTGACAAACTATCGTCCCATTTCCCTCCTACCCATTTTCTCTAAAATATTAGAAAAAATTGTTGCATGCCAACTTATGTCATATTTAGAATCAAATAGAATAATAAGTATTAACCAGCATGGTTTCAGACCGAAACTTTCGACGGAAACTGCACTGCTTAAAGTTACGAATAGTATATATAATAATATAGATATGAAAAAAATATCTCTTCTCGTATTATTAGACTTATCAAAAGCCTTCGACAGTGTAAACCATGAAATTCTTTTAAGTAAATGTATTAACTTAAATATTGATCCAAGCTGGTTTAGCGAGTATCTATCTAATCGTAAACAGTCCATACGTCTTAACAACATTATCTCTGTGCCAAAAAATGTATCATTTGGTGTTCCACAGGGATCAGTACTTGGTCCTATCCTCTTCTCCATTTACGTAAATGATCTATCTTCTTTCATTTCTGACTGTCTAGTCGTACAATATGCAGATGACACTCAACTACTCCTTAGTGGTGATATTAATAATCTCCCAGAGCTAACTTTAAGAGCAGAAAACACTCTGTCAAAAATTAAAACCTATTTCCAAGAAATTGGGCTGTTAATTAACGAAAGTAAAACACAGTGCATATTTATTGGTTCAAGGTTCCACATAGCAACAAATTCCAGAAAACACAACAATTAATTTTTGCGACAATATTATCACACCTAGCAAAACAGTCAAAAACCTAGGAATTCACTTTGATAACCACATGTTGTTTGATTCCCACATAGATAAAGTATGCAAAAAGGTTACAGGAACATTAATGTACTTATCACGTATAAAAGACAATTTTGAGACTACCACTCGAATAACTGTTTGTTGAATCTCTAGCCCTAAGTCACATTAATTACTGCACAACTGTTTGGGGAGCTACCAC
>JAXCGZ010018294.1:12500-20313 GCA_037179515.1 Halocaridina rubra | reverse complement strand
GCCCCATCATCATCCTTCTTATTTACTCAATAATTATCTTCTCCTTCCTTTCCATAACCCCCCCCCAATCCTCATAGGCCTACCATAGCCTTTCACCGTTAACAATTTCAAGGCCTAGCGGATTCCATCATTAAATGTGTCTTCTTGATTATCCTTTACAGCGCCAGCATCATCTATTTTTACTATGAATTTCATTCTAATTCTGTATCTCCAGTACCTTATTAATTTATTATTCTATTATAATATTCTATGATTTTCTAATATCTTATTAAACACTTATATATTTTTACTTTATATTTTATTTAAAACTTCTAATATATTTCATCATAAAACTTTATTCATAACTCCTAAATATTTTTATATATTTCGTATTGGTATTCTGTATATAAAACTAATAAATAGCATGTAAATACTATTTCATACTATTTATTGTAACATATTACTGATCATAATATTCTAATCTAACAATATATTCTATTTTAAAAGCGTTAAATACATATCAAGAGCATACAACCCTCTCCAGCATCATGCATTTTCCCTTGAAAACTGTATGTTGTTATTCATAATATAATAACATATTAATGTAATATATCTCATTTTGATATATTATATGCTATGCCAAATACATGGTATGAGCACTTTATATTATTTCTTTATAAGGCGTTAGATCCACTACAAAGACGTTCACTGCTATTGAGCTGTTTTCAATTGGCTCGTGAGAAACTGCGACCCCATATGCACTTGGGAGAAGCTGACGATGAGAAGACAAATGTCACAATAGATAACAAGAAAACAAGAACAAATAAAGGACTAGTATAAATGCTGAAAACAGAATCTGTTTCATGGGTTCACACGTTCAATTATTGAAGGCGCTTTTAATATCATTAAATTAATATTGAAGTAAAAAATTGAACCACAAGTGTAAAACTAAGCGAATGCAACATTAGAAAGACATGAGAAAATTATTTAGTCTATATATGAATAAGTAGAATGAATTGAGAATACATATTTTCGCTTCGCATATAGTTTGATTAACCACTTCAGCTCTAGTTAAACAACGAGTCTGCTCTTCATTAAAAGCAAGTGTCATGTTATGACATATATTATGGCCTAGTGCTTAATTAAGTACCAGGTCTTAGGTCTGACCCATAATTTCCCCACCGCAGAAAAGGCCTTCCTCCTAACTCCAGTTCGTATTTCACAATTTGACATCTTCTTAATGACGTCTAAGGTGTCAAAGTAATTGCTCCAATACGTCTGTCTTGCTGATATTGAAGTTTTCGCTATTGTTATATGTTTATGTCGTAAAATGGTTGGGGTCAGACGACTGGTAATGAGGATGTTAGGGAGACCAGACTGAGAGGTCAGACGCAATCCCACATGAACATGGGAATGAGAGCAGTGAAAGAGAAGGACGGTTGGAATAAAAAAATGAATCCCATTACACAGAACACAATATAACTCATAATCACAATTTGTTTAGTTGAATGATTTAGTGGTTTTCAGTACTCAAAACAAGAATGAATGGACTCCTGAGCATCATAGTATTAAGAGCTAACACATTCCAGTCATTTCTGCTTTTTTTTCGCCAATTTATATATTTTATACCAGTCATTTCTAAACTCCTGTCAACTCAGAAGTTAAAGTAAGTACAACATTTGAAATTTTCTTGTTTTTTGGTTCCGCCATAAAGCCATTTCTTCCGGTACATCCAATTGCTATCATAAGGAACGCGGTTGATTAGTGGTAGAGTGAGCGAGTCGAGAGGCTTAAAGAAGAACATCCAGCATTAATTCCCCTACCTCCAACATGTTAGTGTCCATCCCAACACAAATGGTGACTAATTTTGACATGAAAAGGTGCATGCATGTGTCTTCGCTACCAAACAGTGTATAAAAATGGAAGAAACATATTCCAGTATTGACTTTTATAAATTGGAGTGAATATGCAGTAATAGGAGGCAACGCATACAAAGAAGCAAATTAGTTTGAAGACACCAAAGTTATTTTACAGAGCACAAGACAAAACAAAGAAGACGAAACACATCATGGCTACAGAGCATACGAAAAAGTAAACAAACTGCGATACTCCAAAGTAATCTTACAGAGACACAGGGAAGACTTAAAGAAATTAAAATAATATGTTGGTGACAATAACGTTTTCTTATGAATAATGAGAAAAAGTAAGCAAGATAGAAATCTATCTTACATATCGATGAAAAAGATGGCATAAAACCACATTTTAGTACAAAGTATAAGAAAAAGTAAATAAAAAAAAACTGAAAACAAAAACAAATGTAAGAAAAAGCTGGATGAAAAAGGTATTAAATAAAAAAAAAGGATGCGACACAATAAACAAGGTGCGATACAATTAAATTTATTTTACAGAGCATATGAAAATATGGAATACAACACAAGTTGGAAGGTTAGGCACATGTTAAGTAAAATTTGGTTAACCTAACCTTAGATAACCTAAACTCAGTTCCAGATCAAGCACTAAAAATTACATTAGGTGCCTAGTCTGTGACTTAGCCTCCAGGCTAGTATAGTGGTAACGCACTGGCCTCGCATTTGCGTGGTCGACGGATCGCGCCTTGTCTAGGCAAGAGACTTTAAGCTGTTTACTGGGGAGGTTACTGCTGTGGATGAGCACCACAGTGGGGGGTTGGCACCTGTGCCGGCTGGCGACCGCCCTATGGGTCCTTCAAGACCCGTTCCACCCAGCCGTGGGTGGAGAATCTAAAACAACAACGTCTGGGACTTAACCCCAAAACTATAGACTGAGATATAGTAAAGAAATCTTATAGAGCATAAACAAAATAAAAACAAAGAAAAGATTAATTGCAATTATATTTTCTTATAGAGCACGTGAAAAAAAAATTACAACCACATTGACAATGGTCAGTCGAGCATCAAATGCGCTGCAATATAGTCAGAACTAGGCCTATTTCATATACATTTCAAATGATGTGATCGGCTATACATCCGTCACGGACTCCCTTTTCTACTAAGGCTACAGCCACACCGGACGCGACGAGCGGGGAGGCTTGAGCGGGGAGGGATGAACGCGACATGATGAAGCTCATTAAATTATATGTGGGTGGCTACACTGGATGAGCGGGGAGGTATGTCGCTCCCCTTACCTTCCTCGCTTGACGCTACGAGATACAGTATGTTCCAAAATGACGTGCACTGCCTAGACTAGATATCCCTAACTATTTTCATCATTTTCATCATGTCGAATGAACAAATTATTGGAGACGTTGACACTTCTTATTTGGACAAAATCAAAATCAAAATCAAAACATTTATTTCCATTTTGTACAATGGTTATTCAACATTAATAGTAACTTATAAGTAGACATGTAATTAAACTAATAAATAAGAGGGTTAGACATATAGTTAAATTAAATGTAGCTTTCATAGAAAATGATAATGCTGTAATAAAAATGTTAACAATAATGTTAATAATAAAGTAGTAAGTATGCCACTAGATACAGGATCGTTATTATTGGCATCATTTCCATATTTGTTTCCTTACAATGAGAATAATTAGTTCTTAATGAGCAGCAACTATTTGTCCAAAAGAAAACTATATAGTTTACCTTTGAAAGCTGTGAAGGAGGATGCATTTTTAAGATGCTCTGGAATATTATTCCAGAGTGTTGGCCCTTTGATAGTGATCATCTTTGAACCTGCTTCTGTGTTTGTTCTGTGAATAAAGAGCTCACTGCTCTGTCTTGTGTTGGTTCCCCTTATATCCCTGACTGTTTTTAAATCAAATAGCCAGCTAGGATAATGATGGTCCAAAATTTTGAATACAAAAACATAAATAGCATAAGCGACCTTATTTTCTGCCCGCAGCCACCCAAGTTTATTGAGAGCTGGTGTGATGTAGTCATATTTTCTTATTCCTCCCAGGGCAACTCGAGCTGCAAAATTAATAAGCTTCTGTATTCTGTTTATCTGAGTCTTAGTGGTAGATCCCCAAACAGTTGTGCAGTAATTAATGTGACTTAGGGCTAGAGATTCAACAAGTTATTCAAGTGGTAGTCTCAAAATTGTCTTTTATACGTGATAAGTACATTAATGTTCCTGTAAACTTTTTGCATACTTTATCTAAGTGGGAATCAAACAACATGTGGTTATCAAAGTGAATTCCTAGGTTTTTGACTGTTTTGCTAGGTGTGATAATATTGTTGCAAAAATTAATTGTTGTGTTTTCTGGAATTTGTGCTATGTGGAACCTTGAACCAATAAATATGCACTGTGTTTTACTTTCGTTAATTAACAGCCCAATTTCTTGGAAATAGGCATTGCAATGACGCTGATCTCGTTGCTCATCGTTCCACGCTACCTCCCCGCTCGTCTCGTCTGGTGTGGCCGCAGCCTGAAGGCTAGGATGGAGCCTGCTTGCGAAAAATCTTGGGTTTGGAAGGTGCGACCGTTATCTTGAGTAATTGCCCTAACAAACCTCAGACCATGGAGGGCCGCGAACCCACGACTTAACAAATCAAAGTTACAAGTATTACCAAGTAACCACGGTGGTGGAATTAGAGAAATGAATTGGTAGATGTACTACATTTAATTCAACTACATATGATGCGTATAAAAGAAGCTTTAAAAGTTTTTCCTACATTTTATTTAGAAGAAAACTTTTTATAAACCTACTTTCATCCTATTTTTTTTTTTGGGGGGGGAATAAGGGGAAATATGGCGGGATTTTTCACGCCCTTAGGAATGGCGTTAATTAAACCCCTAGGCAGCTGAGGTCTCAAGTCCCTCAGAATGCGAGCATTCTTTCTCTTTCGGTTGCTCTAATGTAATTACGGTGAAATGAAACCACTGGAATGCAAATAAAAAATCTCTCTCTCTCTCTCTCTCTCTCTCTCTCTCTCTCTCTCTCTCTCTCTCTCTCTCTCTCTCTCTCTGTCTATATATATATATATATATATATATATATATATATATATATATATATATATATATATTTATATATATATATATATATATATATATATATATATATATATATATATATATATATATATATACATACATATATACATGTATATATATATATATATATGTATATATATATATATATATATATATATATATATATATATATATATATATATATATATATATATATATATATATATATATATATATATATATATATATATATATATATATATATATATATATATATGTATATATATATATATATATATATATACTCATATATATATATATATATATATATATATATATATATATATATATATATATATATATATATATATATATATATATATAAATACACATATATATACTCAATATAATATATATATATATATATATATATATATATATATAATATATATATATATATATATATATATATATATATATATATATATATATATATATATATATATATATATATATATATATATATATATATATATATATATATATATATATATATATATATATATATATATATTTATATATATATATATATATATATATATATATATATATATATATATATATATATATATATATATATATATATATATATATATATATAATATATATATACATACATATATATATATATATATATATATATATATATATATATATATATATATATATATATATATATATATATATATATATATATATATATATATATATATATATATATATATATATATATATGTATATATATATATATATATATATATATATATATATATATATATATATATATATATATATATATATATATATATATATATATATATATATATATATATATATATATATATATATATATATATATATATATATATATATATATATATATATATATATATATATATATATATATATATATATATATATATATATATATATATATATATATATATATATATATATATATATATATATATATATATATATATATATATATATATATATATATATATATATATATATATATATATATATATATATATATATATATATATATATATATATATATATATATATATATATATATATATATATATATATATATATATATATATATATATATATATATATATATATATATATATATATATATATATATATATATATATATATATATATATATATATATATATATATATGTATTTATATATTATCTATTATCTATATACCTTGGCTGTTTCCCCCTTTAATTGGGGGGTAGCCGACATCAAGAAAGGAAAACAAATAGGGGGATTACTTTGCTCTATGGGCAATGACGAGGGAGCTAGCGACCGTTCAGATGGCACTGCTGGAGTGCCACAGCCCATCCTCCCGGCTCTTCCACAACCTGTGTCGCTTCACAACTGCCACTCTCCTACTGCCCTACACAGGGCTACCTCTGTAAGATGCAGCCCCGTGGTAACAGCAGATGCCCATCAGAGCTGCGTCACAATCGCTCGCCACTCATTCCTATTCCTAGCACGCTCGCTTGCTTCCCTCACATCCATCCTCCTATCATTCAGGGCTCTCCTTACTCCATCCATCCATCCAAACCTAGGCCTCCCTCTAGCATTTCTCCCATCAACTCTCGCATTCATCACCTTTTTCAGCAGCCTTTCATCATCCATCCTTTCCACATGGCCAAACCATCTCAGAACATTCATATCTACTCTAGCTGCAATTTCTCTCCTCACACCCGTTCTTGCTCTCACCACTTCATTCCTAACCCTATCCAATCGAGATACACCAATCATACTCCTCAGGCATTTCATCTCAAACACATTTAGTTTCCGTCTCTCACTTACTTTCATACCCCATAACTCTGATCCATACATCACAGTTGGCACAACCACTTTCTCATACAAAACTTTCTTAACATTCATTTCCAACCCTCTATTCTTCATCACTCCTTTCAATGCACCCAATACTTTACATCCTTCATTCACTCTGTGACACACATCTGCTTCCACTCCACCATTTGCAGCTATAACCGAGCCTAAATACTTAAACTGATTAACCTCCTCAAGTGTCTCTCCATTCAACATAACATTCAATCCAGCACCATCCTCATTTCTTGTACACCTCATAACCTTACTCTTTCCCACATTCACTAGCAACTTCCTTCTCTCACACACCATTCCAAATTCTGACACTAACTGACACAGCTTTTCCTCTGAATCTGCCACCACCACAGTATCATCTGCAAACAGCAACTGATTCAGCTCCCACTCGTTATCATCCTCATCTACCATTCTCAAACCTCGACCACGCACTCGCTCATTCACATCTCTTACAACTCCATCAATATACAAATTGAACAGCCATGGTGACATCACACATCCCTGTCTCAGTCCCACACTCACTGGAAACCACTCACTCACTTCATTCCCTACCCTAACACAAGCTCTACTGCCCTCATACAAACTCTTCACTGCATGCAACAATTTACCATTGATTCCATATAATCTCAAAACATTCCACATAGCCTCTCTATCAACTCTATCATATGCTTTCTCCAGATCCAAAAATGCAAAATACACATCCTTACCCTTTGCTAAATATTTCTCACATAACTGCCTAACTATAAAAATCTGATCTATACAACCTCTACCTCTCCTAAAACCACTCTGCACTTCCGCGATCACATATTCTGTCTTATCCCTAATCCTATTAACCAGTATCCTACCATACACTTTTCCTACCACACTCAACAAACTTATACCCCTAAAATTACTGCATTCATACATATCTCCCTTACCTTTGTATAGGGGCACTATACAGGC
>JAXCGZ010018294.1:0-7500 GCA_037179515.1 Halocaridina rubra | reverse complement strand
GGGTAAAAAATGATTCATGTTTTCACATATGTAATGTGCTTATCTGATTATTTCATGGCCCGAATGAGATTGGGAATTGAATTAACTGCTAAAATGAAGCCACGAGTGAGGTTGGGGAATCTGTAATATGAACATAGTGGCATTCAGTTAGAATGCGTTCATTCCTAAGTATAGCAGATATAAGCTATAAGTTTGGATTCCTTTTAACCTTCTGTGGTGTAGTGGTAGCGCCTTGACTTAGTAATCATAAGTCCTAGGTTCGAGTCCCGGTCGGGGTAAAAAATGATTCATATATATATATATATATATATATATATATATATATATATATATATATATATATATATATATATATAAATATATATATATATATATATATATATATATATATATATATATATATATATATATATATATATATATATATATATATATATATATATATATATATATATATATATATTTATAGTTTGTAGGGAATTTTTGACTTCTTGCAAGAGTACACTAACATTCTTTCTATTAATAATTAAAACATGCAAGATATAGAAAAAATAGAGATAGACACGTGATAACTGCGGATATGTATAAACTTAATCATCGCTAATAATGTTCCTTTTGCGGACTATATACAGAAACATAATGAAATTAAAGATAATGAGGAATATATTTCCAGACAGTCTTGGAGCTTTTTGAAGATACTGTTTATTGATGTATTTCATAATTTATGTTGGTCGTATAAAATGTATCAACCCACTCACTCAGTTTCAAAGAAGGATACGCTGGAAATGAAACAGAGAGAAAATATATCATCCAGCTCGAGAAATCAACCGTAAGACTTTTCCGTAAGTAGACTCTAAAATCAGATTTTCTATGGCTTTCAGTCGTGATTAAATTGCAAAGGTTTGGACGAAGAATCTGAGCTCTGAAGAGTCTTAGGGTTGAATCTGCAAGTTAGTTGGTGGGCGTTTTATGCTGAATATTACATTTCATCTGAGAGGTGCAATCAAGGAAGCTATTTCAATGGTCACTAACGAAATCGACTTCAAAACACTTCTTCATTCTAGTATTTCCGAAATAACAAGAAAAAACGAAGAAAACGAAAAAAAAACACACATACACAGACACACGCACACACACACACACAGACACACACACACACACACACACACACATATATATATATATATATATATATATATATATATATATATATATATATATATATATATATATATGCATATATATATATATATATATATATATATATATATATATATATATATATATATATATATATATATATATATATATATATATATATATATATATATATATATATATATATATATATATATATATATATATATATATATATATATATATATATATATATATATATATATATATATATATATATATATATATATATATATATATATATATATATATATATATATATATATATATATATATATATATATATATATATATATATATATATATATATATATATATATATATATATATATATATATATATATATATATATATATATATATATATATATATATATATATATATATATATATATATATATATATATATATATATATATATATATATATATATATATATATATATATATATATATATATATATATATATATATATATATATATATATATATAAATATATATATATATATATATATATATATATATATATATATATATATATATATATATATATATATATATATATATATATATATATATATATATATATATATATATATATATATATATATATATATTTATATATATATATATATATATATATATATATATATATATATATATATATATATATATAATATATATATATATATATATATATATATATATATATATATATATATATATATATATATATATATATATATATATATATATATATATATATATATATATATATATATATATATATATATATATATATATATATATATATATATATATATATATATATATATATATATATATATATATATATGTATAAAACATCATCCTTTCCCTAATCTGTTCTTGCAAATATGACAATTTAGAACAGTTAATGAAGCTATCTCTAAAATATATTATGTGACGGAACATTTATAAAAAAAAATATCTAAGATATAAAATCAGCAAAACAACTATTTTATCATACAGAGTTTGGTTTTCGGTCAAGTCACAACTTCATAAACCTTTTGGAGTACAACTATCGAATATTCATAAACACTCTCCAGACAATTAAGATCTATAAAAGTAAAAAGAGAAGGATGGAGAGAGGAAGGCAGTACACGTTTGTTGAAGACGTTTAGGCTCCGAAACAAGGGTTGCTAAGAATTTGCATATGCTCTAGCAATATGTTAAGGTAAAGGTAATTATCTTCATTCGCTGAAAGCAGTGTGATAAATGGGACCAATATTTCTTGCTGGCTTTTGTTAGTACCGTTCAGTATCATTTTAGATTGAACTACAAGCGTACAATAACGGAGCCGGATCACTATTCCCGGAGGATAATATTCCTGCTCTTGATAGGTAAAATGAGCTTAGATTAGATTAGATTGAACCGGATTGGGTTGGATTTGATTTGATAGGGTATGTTTCGGTTTGGGTTGAGTTGACTTGGGTTAGGTTAATGAGAGTGAGAGAACATTTTCTCCTAGTGGAAATAGTTCTAGATCCGTAATAACATACTCAGTATCATATAACTAATGCACTCCATGGTCACCTTTTCACTAGATAACGTACTCGCGCATTACTAGAGAAAGGACATTAAACAACAGGACTACAAATTATATTGTGTAACGAATGTGTAACGAAAAATAGGCGTAACTTTCCACAGAGAGCCAATAAAAGCAGGACCTTAGACTATTTACAGAGTAATGAAAGGAAATATTTGCATTATTCATGCTAAATTCTCCAGCGTGATAAACTACAAGAATTTCTCCCTAGTCCCTGATGCATAATCAACACACAACACCTGACTTATTCACTTAATTTTCATCAGCATTAATTTACATGTGTTACACCTGTCAAGTCCTGAGCTCCAAGACAAAGAGGAGCAAATGAGAAGAAAATAAGAGAGGGAAAAGGATGAAGATGGAAGAAGCCCAAATGATGTAAGAGGGAAATGAGTTGAGAAAGCGTGGAAGAGGAATATTAAATGAGTTCAGAAAAGGGAAAATGAAGCGGGAAATGAAAAGAAAAAGACAGAGAGAGAAAGAAGAGAGGACAAGTTCAAATAGTGGTTAAAGAAGGAAGATAATGGAGATAAAGGAGGAAAAGAGTGAAAGAGGAATAAGAGTGGAAAATAAAGAAGGTGGGAGAAGCTTAAACGGGATAATAGTAGAAGGGAATGAGAAGAGTTGAAGAAGAAGAGAAGAGGATATACCAAAACAAGGGAAAAATAAGGAATTGAAAATAGAGTGGGAGAGGGAGACAACTGGAGAAGAACAACTAGAGGAAAAAGGAGAAAATGAGAAGAGAAAGGGACTGTAGATTAAAAAGATGGGTGACAAAAAATAGGGGAGAAAGGAAGAAAAGGGAAAAGAAATAGAGTGAGAAAGGAAATTCGAGGAAGTTGCTTAAATGAGGATAAAAAGAAGAGGAAATGAGAAAAGCAGGAGAGGGAAAGGGGAGAGAGTCACGTGGGAGAAGAAAATATCAAATAAGAATAAAAAAAATGGAAGAGGGAAAAGATGGATGTTCAAACAACGAAAAGGTGGAAGTGTGAGAGAATGAAGAGAAGAGATGCCCAAAAAGGGATCAGGGTAAGAGAGAGAGAGAGAGAGAGAGAGAGAGAGAGGAGAGAGAGAGAGAGAGAGAGAGAGAGAGAGAGAGAGAGAGAGAGAGAGAGAGAGAGAGAGAGAGAGAGAGAGAGAGAGAGAGGAGAGAGAGAGAGAGAGAGAGAGAGAGAGAGAGAGAGAGATCCCCATTGAGGATATAGAAGTGTAACGTGAACACACACAAACTTCAAACTTCATTTTGAGCCAAAACATATTTTATTTATATGCCAGATGCTTGGAGTAATTCTAAGGTATATTTTGTAGAGAAATAATATATAACCCAACTTTTGGTGTGCATTTCAACCTGTACAAAAGTAGATATCGACGGTAATTACTGTTCATTATATGCCATCTCATGGATTATCTTGAACACTGCTTTTAATCAGGTATTTGCACTTACCTGAGGAAAAAAATAGAGAAAATTCTATTACTTCAATGAAAAGATAGGATGAGCTATATTTTATATTTTTTTATGTGTGACACCGGGACAGGGAAAAAAACTGCTGCTTAAGAAAGACATCATAATAAAATTGTTTGATTTCTTCAAACCTAGGATCTAAAACATATCAAGTATATATATATTCCACGGTACAAATATCAGGAAAAAGGTTTGCAAGTTACTAGTTCAGACTAATTAGTCACACCAACATATTACCTGCTTCATTATATTGTGGTTCGAATGAAATTGTCTTCACTCGAGGAGTTAAAATCTAAACACGATTCTTGCATGAAAAAAAAAAATATAAAGAAATAATGTTTATTTTCGGTTTTTAAGCGACGTCTTATTAGTATGAAACATTTGTCTAGACCAGTGGTTCTCAATCTTTGTTTGTACCTTGCCCCACCTTAGCATCTCTAAAATCCTGACCTCCCCTGTGACATATACACGCAAGCGTGGGGAGGCGGAAAGTACCTCGTGGACCAATTAAACATGTACATACATGCTCACAAATATTTTTATGTATGCATACTGTATATGCACCGTATGTATTAACTCGCACACACTCTCACGCTGACACAGACTCACTAGAGATAAAATTACTGTTAATAGCATATTCTCGAATTGCCCCATCTAAAAAATTACCCCCCTCTGGGGCGAGCGCCCCACGTTGAAAAACATGGGTCAAGACACTTTCTATTAATGCATGCTGCCCATTCCTTTGACTGAGTTAATTAAAACTCATTTTTGGAAAGGAACCAAAACATTTTTGAGCTAACTGATGTTAGTTTAGAAGCAAATGAGGAACATAATGTCGTCAGAGGTCAGAATACGACGGTACAATTATTTCTATTTCAATTAAAGGGCATCCTGTCATATATCCAGCATAAAAGAATTAAAATTTACTTCTAAAATATACATTAATCTTGTAAAGCATTTGGACTAACGTTACGATGTCCTGTGCGTAGAGCATTTCTCTATCACCAGAACCGAGTATAATGCAGTTCTTATTATCATTGACTGCAAGATATATGACTATTATATCAGTCCCTTTCTAAAAAAAACTAATATTCTAGTATGCTGTTTAGACTCAACTGTGAGAAAGAAGAAAATTTTGAAATTATTATAGCAACAGAAAATCTTAGAGAAAAATAATGAATAAAGGTAAACGTTCCAGAATACCAAATATAAACATATGTGTTAATACCAAAATATATTTCAACACACGTAAAGATAATACCAAGCAATTCGCATTTTTGCTTACTGATAAGAGAAAGTGACCTTTGACATGCAAAATGATGATTACTGCTTTTAAAGTTAGAAGTATCACTAATAAAAATAAAGATGAAAGTTGGCTATTTCAACGAGTTCAACTTCTTAAATTTGGCACTTGAGTGATAATCTAAAGAGAGTTGCACTTATATGCACAGTGCTAATACGCTGTACAGAAGAAACTGAAGTGCTTAATGCATCTGAAATAATATTTCTTTTTTAGTCTCCAGTGCTCAAACAAAGCAATTGCTTACACTTGCGTTTTTTCGCTAAAAGTTTTTGTGATAAAAACTCAAACAAAAACAAAAGCATATGTTTATGTTTATCTTAAACAAAAATAAACAGTAAAATTAGGTGTTTAATGCTTAAACGAAAATGGAAATGTGCTTTTTCTGCTTAGTGTTCAAGCAAAATAAAATGCATAGTTTAATGCTTAGTGCTCATAAACTATAGAATACTTTAGTGTGTAATGCTCAATCAAACCAGATGTAGTCGTTTAGTGCTAAACATTCACATACAAATAGATATGTACTTTAGCACTTAGTGCCTAAATAGATATGTACTTTAATATTTAGGGATTAAAAACTTAAGATTAATGTTTAGTTCTCAAAAACAAAAGTGTATTTTAGTGCTTACTGTTTAAACAAATCAGATGTATACTTTACAGTTTAGAGCTCAAACAAACTTAGAAGCGAATTTAGTGATTAGCCTATCCTACATACTTTTTATTCATTAATTGCACTGTCTTGGGTAACTAAAATAATAATGATAAATCTCTCATGATGGATTCACGGTAAACCTACACATATTTCAACAATATTAACGCTAAGCTTGTCATGTAAAGCCTGTACGTAAACAATTTGCCGGTATATCTGATTTTTTTTAAAGATAAATACAAAATATGAAAATAATTTATTAAATCAATGTCTTTGACTCTACCATAATGTGTGGAAAAACTGTTTATCTTTATTTAAAGAAAAATAAAACTGATAGTTAAAAAATCATAGCAAATAATAAACATTATTTTTTAAAGGGATGTTTGTATCCATGGGTGGCACATTCAGAATATGATTAAAGAATGCATTATTCAAATATAAATAGTTCATACAATAATAAAATACAGAGTTACTCCAAAAAGTTAATATTTCCACGAATATAATATTTTATTGCATAAAGAACTGAAAATATATTTTGTAACTAACGACTTATAAATTAAGAAATGAAATACATTAATAAAATACTGCTTCAATGACAAAATTCAATATCTCTGAAATACAATAAAGGTTATAACTTAACTAAAATGTACAATACTGTGTTAACACCAAAAAAACTTAGATTTTTTTTTATGACTGTGGTACCAGGATGGGCATAAAAAAGATAATAAAACTGCCCTCATCGAACCTGGACACGAAGAAAACAAAGTAAATAATAATAATAGAAATGGAGAGTGTTGTGATTTGTCAGACGTGAATGGATAATAAGAAATGTGTAACAAATATCCAGGAATATTCGGTGTAGATGAAGGCATAGAAATAGACCCGTAACTGAAGGAAGACTAAATATCGGACTGTCATGAACAGTCCTATTGAAGTCCAAAAACCGTCAGATACTCACACATCTACAAAATGCAATAATAAAATAGTGCATAGATAAAATTCTAAAAATAAAGAATATTTCATCACCTAAAAAACCTAGTAAATGCTGTATACGTAGGTATATAAATCTTTATTTCCATTTCAATACAATGGGTATTCGTCAGCCAGGGCAAGCCCCAACCCCCCACTGTGGTGTCCACCCACAGCAGTTCCTGCCAGTAAACAGCTTAAACTCTCGGTCTTGGACGGGAACCGATCTTTCGACCTCGTGAATGCGAAGCCAGCGCGTTACCACTGTACTATGCCAAAATAAAATGTTTCTACGAAATACAATGCATATATTACAAAAAGAGCTAAAACAAATCA
>JAXCGZ010018293.1:7500-15000 GCA_037179515.1 Halocaridina rubra | reverse complement strand
CGTACGTACGTACGTACGTACGTACGTACGTATGTATGTATGTATGTATGTATGTATGTATGTATGTATGTATGTATATATGTATATATGTATATATGTATATATGTATATATGTATATATGTATATATGTATATATGTATATATGTATATATGTATATATGTATATATGTATATATGTATATATGTATATATGTATATATGTATATATGTATATATGTATATATGTATATATGTATATATGTATATATATATATATATATATATATATATATATATATATATATATATATATATATATATATATATATATATATATATATATATATATATATATATACATATACATATACATATACATATACATATACATATACATATACATATACATATACATATACATATACATATACATATATATATATATATATATATATATATATATATATATATATATATATATATATATATATATATATATATATATCACATACTTCGTGGAAGCCATAGCCTGTCATAAGCATATATTATGCTTATAGCCGGAAAAAAATATACTAAATGAAGCTTCAGATTTTATCTTAATCGCATTTTGAAATATGTAATCCCTCTTCACTGTCATCACTATGAATAGCCTTAGCAAACACCAAATTATAAGAACACAGTCATGATGACAATCATCAGAGTGATTGGCTTCATTCTACCCACATCGATGTAGGTTGAAAGTGAGGCCTTTGATTTTTATGTCACTCACGATATAAGCAAATTATCAAACATCCTGCAGGTGTTGCTGATCGCCATGACCATGCAGCTAACATTCTTGAACTATTCTTTACTTCTAATCCTATAAGCCATTCACAGTCTGTACTTCTCCCTCTTGGTAACTCTGACTACGTTTTGATCTTAATCGCTTACATATCCCCCCCTTACTAATGATTCATGCCACCCATGACCATATTTGGTACTCTGGTCGTACCCAACGCGAGGATTTGCGAAATTTTCTCATTGATTTTGTGTGGGACGACTAATGCTTTTGGATCTGTAACCCTGATCAAGTAGCACAAAAAGTTGCAGAGATCATAATCTTGGGAAAGGAGGCATTCATCAATTCCTTTTTCAAAACTTTTTCACCCTAATTCTTACTTTAGCCTTGCCTGGCCCATAGCTATGCAGGCCATAGATCAGACAAACTGGTCATGCCAAGCATCCCCTTTTGATTTAACTTGTTCTGCTTTGATTACAGCT
Source organism: Halocaridina rubra (assembly GCA_037179515.1). Taxonomy (NCBI): domain Eukaryota; kingdom Metazoa; phylum Arthropoda; class Malacostraca; order Decapoda; family Atyidae; genus Halocaridina; species Halocaridina rubra. Next base: position 13,760 of record JAXCGZ010018293.1, on the reverse strand, counting down.
AAGAATTAGTGCACCGTTCAGATTAGTTGCTCTTAAGTTTCCTTTCTAAGCAGGAAAGTAGATGGCCGAAACTCTTATTCCACTGATGCACGTCTCTGGTCCTTAGCCGAAAAGCTCTCCAAAAACCTTTGTAGCTCAACCTTTAACATCTCATTCATCCTGACGGTTTTCTTGCATGCTTTCCCACTGACAAAGACATTTTCTATGGCTCTCATTTTTCTGGTAACTCTTCCATAAGTAATGCCATCACATCTGACCCTTGTGCTTTACCCCTCTCTAACCCTGTGCATGCAAAGTCAGTAGGGTTCTTTGCTCTATAAAAACAAACAAGGGATCCGGACTTGATGGCATCACTGCAAGGCTCCTTAAAGAGTTTGCAGATGGACCGACCCCTTTACTTTACCAGCTCTTTCGCCTCATTCTCTCAACCAGTATCTATCCTTCATACTGGAAGCACCCTTTAGTTCAACCTGTTCCTAAGAATAGTGAGCATCCTATTCCTTCCAACTAGCGACCAATTTCTCTAATTTTTGCCATCGCTAAAGTGCTCGAAACTTTCCTCAGTTCTCACTTCTTGAAACATCTTGAATTTAACTCGCTTATTTTCGATCACCAGTATGGCTCCCGCAAATCATGATCCACTGGTGACCGCCTGTCCTATCGCACTCATGTATGGTCATCTTCTCTGAAGCTATATGGGGAATTCATTGTTGTCGCTCTTGAGATTTCTTAGGCCTTTGACAGAGTATGCCACAGCAATCTGGTGGCCAAGCTTCCTGCATATAACTTTACCCCTTCTCTCTGCTCTCTGATTTCCAGTTTTCTCTCTGACCGTTTTATGTCTGTGATTGCTGATGGTGCAAAATCTAGCTCATTACTATTTACCAGCTATGTTCCACAGGGCTTTCATCTTTCACCTACTCTGTTCCCTCTCTTCATCAACGATTTTCTACGTTCCCCATATTCCTATCTTCTCCATGCCTTTGCCTATAATTCTACCCTTCATTTTTTTTATGCCTTCTCGTCACAAGCTTCATCGGCTACTCGTAATCAGTTTCACATATCTCTTCCTTCAACTCTCACCTCCGATTTACAGAGAGTGGGCAACCCAAAATTTGTTCAATGTATTATCTCTAAAACACAGCTTCTGGCTACTTCCTTATCTGTTGTTCCATTTTATAGACCTATCATCTTCGAAACCAACAAAATGTTTGCTCTTGAGTGTACTAAGTCAAATTATTCAAACTTGTAACGCTGCATTTAAGGAAATGAGAGTTCTGTGTCTCTTTCGTCATTACTTTTTCCCTTCTCAGTTACCAAAAATCTCTAAAATCTTACCTCTCCCTGCTCAAAATACTGCTTTCACAATAGAGGTGATTCTTCCGATACTTGTCTCCTTAATACAGTTAAATCTAAGGCCATTCGACTCATTAATGACTCCTCTCTTCTCTATTTGAATTCTATTTCTTTTTGCCAGAAGGTATCATCTCTTGCTCTTTTCTATTAGTAATACTTTTATAATTATTCCAATTAGTTGGTGAGTTACATCCCTCCCTCACTGACGAGGCCACATAACACACGCCAAGCGACCTCATCACACAGGTACTGGGTTTAGATTAGTAACTCGCGGGTTTATATGTTAAGTGCCTGCTTATTTCCTTCCACCTCTAGACTCTGGAACTCTCTTTCTCCTTCTGTATTCAGTAACTCCTGTGTCCTACTTTCTTAAACAAGCTGGACAATCATCATCTCAGGGCCCAGTGTGGCCATGTATCTCGGCCTTCATCACTTTGAGTATTATTTCAACCTGTCCTTTCTCAACTGTTCATCATTCTGTTTTCTATCTCATCCTTAAACTGCTACTTTTTCTTCATATCATGTTTTCTTGATGACCTGGCCCTATATGAAATTTTTTTATTGGCCTGTCCCGGTGTGACACAAAAAAAAAAAAATTGATAGCCCCAACTTATTTCAGACGAAACATTTCTTTACAGTTTATTATCGAACTGAGCATGTGCAAATTACGATAAGAAATAGGATTAATTGAGTGTTTTAAGGAAGAATAAAGTTCCATTATTGCATCTTTAATCTTCCTAGCTCAAACATGATGAGTTACAATAAGATAAATAATTTGCATGAAAAATTTATTTCTTATGAGAAATTTTTTCTCCAACCAATAGTTTTAGCAAATACGGTTACCAAGAGATACGTACGCACATTTTCATGCAAAAATTTTCGGATTAATAATATATAAATTTCATTTGTATAATTTTTAATGTTTCCTACAATTATCATTTCAATGCATTCGAATGAGAAGAGAGCAAGAACAACAACCTTTAAAGGGTTTGTTTGTTTGTTTCGGTATTTACGTCACGAATTCCCTTTTCTAATAAGGGCTTGGACAGTTGCCTTCTTGCGAAGGACATATTTTGGCAGATGTAATCATTACCCTGAGTGCTGCCCTTACTAACCTCAGCCTGTAGCGGGGCGCGAACCCTCGACCTACCGCCTCAGAGTAGAGGACGCTACCATTTTGCCACGGAGACTACTACAACCTTTAAAGAGTGATATCAGCAATTGAAGTGGTTGGACTATTTATCCCTTATTCCTATTTTTCATACATAGGTTTCGTATCAAATGACAGTGATGGCAAGTAGATGAGAATTATAACCATCAGTTTTGAAACCAGATTTCTGAGCAATATTTTGCAGTCTACGCATCACATGCAGTAGAAGCATTGTATACGAATTTTGGCCTTGAAAGCATTAAGCCTATATTTACTATATCATATCTGTAATGCAGTTTTAATAAGTAAATACAAGTCAACAAAGTAACAATACAAAAAATGTCCAAACTTATCATAAAATACTTAAATAGAAGAGATTATAAAAGGGAAGAACTACAAAAAATGATTATGCAAATAATAGGGATTTCTCGGTAAAAGAGTAATGAGCTAGAGTTACTTAGTATAAAGCCTGAGATGATTTCCGTGGGGTTACATGAAGTGAAGATAAAACCATTCTCGTGAGCATAAAAAAAAGAGGTAATTTAAGCATACAGAATAACTGCCTTTAGAGAAGAAAATAGTGTTAACATAAGTCAGCACAAAACCCCACAGATGCACCCAATTTAGCTCTCATTTCTAATTAGGGAAAAATATCTTATCCATATAGGAAAGTACATAATGTTAATAGTAATAGTAGTGATTATAATAATAAAAATAATAATAATAATAATAATAATAATAATAATAATAATGATAATAATAATCATAATAATAATAATAATAATAATAATAATAATAATAATAATAATAATAATAATAATAATAATAATAATAATAATAATAATAACAATAATAATAATAATATTAATAATAATAATAATAATAATAATAATAATAATAATAATAATAATAATAATAATAATAATAATAATAATAATAATAATAATAATAATAATAATAATAATAATAATAATAATAATAAAAAAAAAAAAAAAAAAAAAAAATAATAATAATAATAATAATAATAATAGCAATAATAATAATAATAATAATAATAATAATAATAATAATAATAATAATAATAATAATAATATTAATAACAGTTATACATTGATTATTGTCCTTTAGTAGTAAGTATTCTGAAGTCATTGAATAAATTATTGAAGCTAAATGTTATTTCTTCTTTAAAGATAAATTTTATTTTTTTAACTCACGATGTCTACTTTCATTTTGACAAAAAAAATGAGGTTACTGATTCATATGAAATAAGGATGCGTGCCTGTTCAGTAGTTGATGGAAAGTATATTCTTCAGTTAAGGCAATCATACATGAGGTCCGATTAGAGTTGCGGAGAGCCTAGGGTAAAAAGAAGGAAGTGCCAAAATATATTCCTGAAATGCAAGGCACATTTATGTTTTATTTATTCATAAAAGTTGTCCAAGAAGCATATATAGCATGCAGAGTTTTCCATATAAAAGTATATATTTTTTTTTTCCATTTGAATGAATAATAGTCGCGTGATTAATCATTTCATAAGCAGTGTTTTCTTTCCTCGCTCTTGATATAACAAACTCATGAATTTTGTCATGGAAATCCAACGATATTATATCTTCAGTCTAACAACTTACAGAGACCAGGCCTTAAAATTTTTCCAATTCATAGTGCTGGTTACTTGTGTGTCGGTAGAGTGGTAAAACTTGAGAGAATAATGATGAAGAAGTGCCCCCAGTAATTGTGAAGTATCGGTAAAGGTTTCAGTTCTTTCTCTTTTTTAATCTCTGTGAATAGACGCACTAACTAGGGACTCCTATTTTGAAGGTCCCAACTAGAAATCCTGACGAAAGGCGTTAAAATTTGGAAGTATTCAGTTGTGCGCTGTCAGTTCGTATTATTATTATTATTATTATTATTATTATTATTATTATTATTATTATTATTATTATTATTATTATTATTATTATTATTATTATTATTATTATTATTTTATTACTATTATTAACATTATTATTATTATTATTATTATTATTATTATTATTATTATTATTATTATTATTATTATTATTATTATTATTATTATTTTTATTATTATTATTATTATTATTATTATTATTATTATTATTATTATTATTATTATTATTCTTAAAATTATTATTGTTATTATTATTATTATTATTATTATTATTATTATTATTATTATTATTATTATTATTATTATTATTATTATTATTATTAATATTATTATTATTATTATTATTATTATCATTATTATTATTATTATTATTTTTATTATTATTATTATTATTATTATTATTATTATTATTATTATTATTATTATTATTATTATTATTATTATTATTATTATTATTTTATTACTATTATTAACATTATTATTATTATTATTATTATTATTATTATTATTATTATTATTATTATTTTTATTATTATTATTATTATTATTATTATTATTATTATTATTATTATTATTATTATTATTATTATTATTATTATTAGTAGTAGTAGTAGTAGTAGTAGTAGTAGTAGTAGTAGTAGTAGTAGTAGTATTACTATTATTATTATTATTATTATTATTATTATTATTATTATTATTGTTATTATTATTTTTATTAGTATTGGTATTATTATTTTATTATTATTATTATTATTATTATTATTATTATTATTATTATTATTATTATTATTATTATTATTATTATCATTTTTATTATTATTGTTATTATTATTATTATTACTATATTATTATTATTATTATTATTATTATTATTATTATTATTATTATTATTATTATTATTATTATTATTATTATTATTATTATTATTATTATTATTATTATTGTTATTATTATTTTTTATTACTACAGCTGCTGCTGCTAGTTTTTTTTTTTTATTAATATTATTATTATCTGAAAATGTACACCCTGTGTCTGTCATTAGAAGCAAAAATTCCATTTTTTTTTTCAGAGCAACCAAGAGGGCACAGATTGCTAAAACTATAAATGAATGAACAAGATATCAGTTATAAAGTATGGATATGATAATCCAATATCGATATATGAATTATTAAGGAGCTCGGGTATTTGACCGAATTAATTAACTGATGTCGGTTAGTTATCCTTTTGAATAGCACTCCTGGTATGCCCTGAAAGACGCAATGGTAGTCGGCACCTTCGACCAAAACATGTGAAGGCGGATGACACTCACTGGCATTGGACAAGACAAGACAACAGTTGTTGGTGGGACGCTTTGCTGATAGGGACGATGTCCAGATAACATCTCTCTACCCAACTGGAAATATTTTCCGGGACTTAAGTGAGAGACACTTCTTTTGTTTCACTGATTAGAATTTCTTAACAATGACATTCCTATTACACAGTTCTGCAAAGTTCAAATCATATCTTTGATTTCATTATTAGCAGTTTTTTTCCTGGAACTTATGAAGAAGGCAGTAATGTAAATATGAATATTAAATTATTTTCCATTTTAACTCATTCTTATTAAATAGTGAAAGATATTTCTTAAAGATAAATAATATAATAAATTTCATAATATCATACCAAAATCATTGTAATCTACTTGTTCTATGGTGATATCTAGTTCATATAAATTTGGAGTTTATATATATATATATATATATATATATATATATATATATATATATATATATATATATATATATATATATATATATATATATATATATATATATATATATATATATATATATATATATATATAGT
>JAXCGZ010018292.1:5000-10000 GCA_037179515.1 Halocaridina rubra | reverse complement strand
ATTCTTCATTTGTAATTGCTTTTTATCTTACAGTTATTATCAATACTTCTATTATGACTTTTTCCTACCCAGACTTATGGAAAAACCCTCACGTTGTCCGTGAATTCAAGAGTGGTGATAGTGATGATATTACAAATTACAGACCTATCTCTCTTCTACCCATCTTATCAAAAGTATTAGAGAAAATTATCGCAAGTCAGTTGATAGATTTCTTGGAGATAAATAAACTAATTTCTAACTGTCAGCACGGGTTCAGACCTAAACTAACTACTGAAACAGCCCTCTTGAAAGTTACTGATAGACTATTTAATAATATTGACAATAAAAAAGTATCTTTGCTCTTACTACTGGATTTATCTAAGGCCTTCGACAGTGTAATCATAGTATTTTGTTAGATTAATGTCAGGGACTCAACATCGATTCAAGTTGGTTTGAAAACTACCTAAAAAATCGATCTCAGTCAGTTAGGATAAAAGATGTGGTTTCTTCCTCCAGAGGTGTTTCATTTGGCGTACCACAGGGCTCCATTCTTGGGCCAATTTTATTTGTCATATATGTGAATGATTTATCAAAATTTTTGCCTAACTGTTTCATCATTCAGTATGCGGATGACACGCAAATCCTGATCGAAGGGGATATTTCAGATACTGATGACCTAATTAAAAGGGCTGAAGAAATTTTAAAACAAGCTAAGATATATTTTCTGCAAAATGGGTTGCTTTTAAATGAAAGTAAGACTCAGTGTATCTTTATCGGCTCTCGCCAATATATTTCTCAAATAGATGCAAATATTACTATAAATATCAGTGGCAATGTAATTCAGCCACTGAAAACAGTAAAGAATTTGGGTGTTTATGTTGATCAGTACATGACTTTTGATAAACATATTGATGAAATATATAAAAATGTGATGGGAACTCTTATATATATAAATAGAATTAAAGACTCGTTTGAACCCGATACCCGTTTAATGGTGATAGAATCATTAGCTTTAAGTATTATTAATTATTGTTTTAAAGTTTGGGGATCAACCTACAATTCTCATTTAAGTCGTGTGCAAAAGCTACAAAATTTTGCAGCTCGCGTAGCTAATGGTAATATCCGAAAATATGAACATGTTTCTCCATATTTAAAAGATATGCAATGGCTAAAGATGAAAGATAAATATACTTTTGATATATGCATATTTGTTTTTAAGTTGTTGAGGAAATGCTTCCCGGAATGGCTGTATGTCTTTAATACTGTAGGTTCTGAATATGGTACAAGCACTAGACAATCCAATAATTTAGTTATACGGCGGGTTAACACAGAACTTGGATCCAGACAAATGCAAACTAGAGGTCCTTATCTCTGGAATAATCTTCCTACAGTAATCAGGGATGCCGCTTCAATGTCATCTTTTAAGGTAAAACTAAGGAGGTATCTTTTAAGCTATACCTAGATTATTGTAAATAACATTGCGTATATTTTAACCTTGATGATAATGCACACGATGATTATTTTTTATGGCCTTCTCATATTAATCTTTTATGTTGATCTAATATGTTTACTATTTCTAGTTTGTGTGATATTTTATAGTTTCTTTTATCATATCCTATTGCATGTCGCAGTTTGGAATTTTATGATCTTAGGTGTCATGCGTTTGTCCTTTAAATTGTTCTTTTATTTATTATTGATAATATTCCTACGTGTTATTTTAGATTTTGTAATATTATAAATTGTTATTAAAGTATAAACGTAAATGTATGAGTATAAAGTTTATAAAATTATACATATTTTTATAGCGTTTTTAACACTTATTATTTTGAATCTAAAATGACTTGATCTTGCTTCAAGTCTTAATGTCTTAGTTTTATGCAGTTCCTTTTAGATTATTATAATGACCGTTCATTATGTATTTGTATTACTTTCCCAAGGAACACGTTTCCAGAATGGATTCAGCAGCCCTTCTTGGCAGACATGAGTGATGCTGACAACCTGGAGAAGGGGTTTATTGTTCTGCAAGTGAACCACGGTTGTAAGACAAAATTCTGTACATTACCGCTGTTTGGTTTTTGGTGTCATCAGTTGGTAGCGTATCCTTGACTGGCGAGGTCAGTGCTGGAGATGATCATTCCATATCCCACTCCCTACCTGTGTTCCACCATGCTCCTGATCAAAACTAATGTCCAGAACCACCTTCAAGGTGGCTTGCTCCACAATATGAAGGTGGTTCTGGCCAACACGAGGCCTCAGTTTGAGAAATTAATCACACATAAGCAGCAACAAAAATCACATTGAATGATTGCATGTTTTATTACCCTGCTGTGTATGTTTGATGAGTTTGTCTAGGTTCTTTTAGTTTTTCGGTTTTTCTTATTGCTTATGCTAATAGCATTGGCATCCTTAATGTTTCTGTTTAGGAGAATGAAGAAAACAAATGATTAAGCAGTACTCCACTTCACTTTTCTTTGGGGTGCTGGACTGCTTAGACCTGACCACAGGGGATGCTGAGGTCGGAAAAGGTTAAGAAACGCTGCATGAAAGTCTGTTTTACCAGTGTAGTGGATTCTTGATTGTGAAATATCTGTTGCTCTCATATCGTATAATCGTATAATTATGGGTATGTGCACGAGTCCCTGTGTTTTTTTTTTTTTTCTGTTTCAGGACTTCTCAATGTCGGCCTCTCCATCTCCATTTCGTGACAGTTGGACTAACCACCTTCTTGTAATTGGACCGCTAATCACCCATTCTCAGACGCTTTTAGAGAACCATTAATGTCACTTTAAATAAATCAGATAATTTAGGCAGAAGGAGAAACTACTACTTACTTCTTGAGGCTTCCCACTTACTCCATCCCATCCGCTTCCCCATCCCACCCTCTGCCAGTCTCCCCTTTGCCATCTCCATCCCCATCTACAGCCTCTCTGACTCCCCTAACCCCTCACCTACACCAATTAGTAACACCTCACCCTGTCTGCCACCATTAACGCTCTGAAACAGAAGAAAACGTTAATTAATAGCGATGGGAGGGACGGAAAGATATTTGACAGAATGTCTTTGAGTCTGTCTTCTCTGTCTTTTTATTTTTCTCACAATGAGAAAATATTCACCGAACTCATTATGTATGCAATGCTCTCCATCCAGGAATACGAGAAATGACGTAAATGAGTATCACAGAGTTCATGTACGTATTTGATAAATGTCAATTATTTTGTGATGTTTTGTGAGTATTCCTTTCGTTCCAACCTCAGTTTATGTAAGGACCTGTAGAAATCCAAGGAACGAACCTACATGTAATAGAGGCACATATACTTATATAACCAATATGTATGCTATTATTATTATTATTATTATTATTATTATTATTATTATTATTATTATTAGTAGTAGGTAGTAGTAGTAGTAGTAGTAGTAGTAGTAGTAGTAGTAGGTGATCGTCATTTGTTTCTTACCAAACCTTGCTTGTTTTAAACAGTTGGCCAGAACCAAATTTAGTGGATAAATAAAAAATTAATATAAAAGAGGATGCAGCGATATCTCATTTTTTAGTCTGTTTTGTCATCAGATTAGTGAGTACCTTATTACGTGAGCCGAGTCAGTGAGTGAGCTGTATATTTACTTAGCTTGATACTAATAGAGTTACCAGTTGTCAGTTGTTTTGATGTTATAATACACACACACACACACACACACACACACACACACACACACACACACACACACACACACACACACACACACACACACACACACACACACACACACACACACACCACACACACACACAGGGTTAGAGTAAGACACCCAGTGTCTGAATGGAGAAGAGTTAGTAGTGGAGTTCCACAGGGTTCAGTTTTAGGGCCACTTTTGTTCCTTGTATATGTAAATGACCTAACAGAGTCTGTAAATTCATTCATGAATATGTTTGCAGATGATGCAAAGATTGTGAAGAAAGTAAAAAACGAGAACAATGGTAGAGAACTTCAGGAGGATCTAAATAATCTGCATGAGTGGTCAGAAAAGTGGCTAATGAAATTCAATACTTCAAAATGTAAGGTAATGAGAATGGGTACAAGTGCAAGAAGGCCCAAGCTTGACTACTCGGTGGCTGGAGTACAACTTCAAGAGACAGAAAATGAGAGAGATCTAGGAGTAAACATACTGGCAGATTTGTCTCCAGAAATACATATAAATGGCATAGTAAGGGCAGCATATGCATTCTTATCAAATGTAAGGGTAGCCTTCAGGCACATGGACAAGGAAATGTTCAGAAATATTTATGTAACCTATGTGAGGCCAAAACTCGAATATGCAGCCCCCTTTTGGAATCCGCACTTGAAAAAGCACATAGCTAAGCTTGAAAAAGTTCAAAGACATGCCACGAAACTGGTGCCAGAAATACGCAATCTCAGTTATGATGAGAGGCTGAGGGAATTAGACTTACCATCACTCGAAGCTAGAAGAGTGAGGGGGGATATGGTGACAGTCTTTAAATTCCTTCATGGTTATGATAGAGTGGATAGGGATCGATATTTTGATATGGTGGGCTCTAGAACTAGAGGTCATAGTTTGAAGCTTCGTAAGAAAACTTGTTTGCAGGATGTAAGGAAATACTTTTTCAGTGTAAGAGTAGTTGATAATTGGAATTGGCTAAGCAAGGAGGTAGTTAATGCTATCTCAATCCATAGTTTTAAGGACAGGTATGATAAGTATCACTAAGTCTATAATGGAACCGATCAGGAGGCGGGAAGATACGAGCTTTGGGCTCTTTCCCGTAAACACAATTAGGTAATCACAATTAGGTAATCACACACACACACACACACACACACACACACACACACACACACACACACACACACACACATATATATATATATATATATATATATATATATATATATATATATATATATATATATATATATATATGTGTGTGTGTGTGTGTGTTTGTGTGTGTGTGTGTGTGTGTGTGTGTGTGTGGTGTGTGTGTGTGTGTGTGTGTAAAGAATATATAA
>JAXCGZ010018291.1:0-17500 GCA_037179515.1 Halocaridina rubra | reverse complement strand
AGTCCTAGGTTCGAGTCCCTGTCGGGGTAAAGAATGATACATGTTTTCACATATGTAATGTGCTTATTTGGTTAATATATCCATACATACACAGATATAGACGTTCGTGGATACAAGTGTGCGTTCATGCATGCGTGCATACATGCCCATATACATACATACATGCATACCTCCTTTTCTTCCTTCCTCACTCCTTCCTTCCTTAATTCTCTCTCTCTCCCTCCCTCCTTTCCTCATTACCTAAATACCTACTTACCTTCCTACATACATACATACATGCGCACAAATATAAGTGCATACACACACACACACACACCAACCTCCAACTCACCCAACCTCCCATCCATCCATACATACATGCATACATACATACATACATACGTGCATAAATACATATATTTATACATACATGCATACATACATACATACATACATACATACATACATACATACATACATACATACATACATACATACATACATACATACATACATACATACATACATACATACATACATACATACATACAGACATACATACATACATACATACATACATACATACATATATTCATACATACATACATATATTCATACATACTTACTAAAGCATTAACAAAAGGGGATTTTTTTTTACAATATTACGAAAGCAGAGTATAATAGAAAAATAATGCTATAAATAGTTCGTAATTAGCTTTTCAACTATGCCAGCTTCATTGGCGTAATTTGGAATATAAATAAGACACCTATATAAAGGTACAATTCCATTTTGAGAGTAAGAATGCCCCCTACATTTGCCTTCTCGGTATCAGCCCCCCATGCTGATTCTGACATTGACCTGGATCATTTGGTGACTGAGTTTGTTATGTTGTGTTAAAGACGGATGTTGCGGGTAACTTTTGTAGAAGTAAAGTCATGAGATGCACGAGAAGCGATAATGATGGCAGATTAAATGCATGAGGGAATGGAGCTCTGCTTGAAGAAATCGAGAGATTTAAGTATCTTTGGTTGAACGTAGCAAGGAATGGACGAACGAATGCAAAGGGTAAGAAAAAGAGTTAAGGTAACGAGTAAATGTGTAGGTGGATTAAAAAAATGAGATGCAAGATAGGTATTTAGGAATGAATACAAAAATATGGATATATGAAGATGTGACTGTGTCAACAGCATTATTTGTAGCAGAGACTTTGAAAATAAGAACAAGTTGAATGTATTGGAGATGAGGTGATTGAGGAGTATGACTTGTGTTTATAGAATATATATAGAAAGAAATAAATAGGTCAGGCAGGGATCGGATATTGTAAAAAAATAGTCGATTATATTAGATTAGAAAGTATCGAGTTGGTTTTGACACATGGAAAGGGTAAGTGATGAACGACTAGTGAAGAGAATGTGGAGTGCAGAAGTGTCTGGAGTAAGGCCAAAAGGAAGATCTAGAATGAGATGGATAGATGGTGTGAAAAGGACTGGATGCACTTGCATTGTCAGTGGAGCAGTGAAGAGACCGTGGAAGAGAAAGGAATGAATGGAGGAAGAGTATCTAGGTGATGTAAACCTATGAGATTTCTCGCACTTGCTAGCACAGTGAACTGTGATGGACGGGTATCAGGGGAGTTGCCATGTGATGAACCAGTAGGGGCAAACCAACTACACTGTCGGGTCTCACGGAAAAAAATCTTTGCCCACCTGCCTTGTGTGGAACCCATTATGGGATGTAGTGGGAGAACATGGCAATACTTTATTACCAAGGAACTAAGAGGGGTATCTGAGGTATGTGTTCCATCATAGGGAATGCATGTGTTTTGGTTCGGAAACCCCCTATGCAATTGGGCTATGTATATAGATAGATAGACAATCGCATGATTTCATTCACGAACTCTAGTGTCACGAAATGGAATGCATTCAACGAAATCACGTATGCATCATGTATACAATATTAGATAGATGATTCTTTTGGTATAAAATAATGTTGAATATGGACGACTTTTTCTTCTGTGTCGGAGGATAATGTTATATTCTCTGTGTGCAAAATATTCATATAGATCTGCATGAAAATAATAAATTTCTGGAAAAGGTAAGTGATAATGATCTTATGTTGAAAAGGAAGTCTCTCTCTCTCTCTCTCTCTCTCTCTCTCTCTCTCTCTCTCTCTCTCTCTCTCTCTCTCTCTCTCTCTATATATATATATATATATATATATATATATATATATATATATATATAATATATATATATATATATATATATATATATATATATATATATATATATATATATATATATATATATATATATATATATATATATATATATATATATATATATATATATATATATATATATATATATATATATATATATATATATATATATATATATATATATATATATATATATATATATATATATATATATATATATATATATATATATATATACATATACATATACATATACATATACATATACATATATATATATATATATATATATATATATATATATATATATATATATATATATATATATATATATATATATATATATATATATATATATATATATATATATATATATATATATATATATATATATATATGTATATATATGTACATATATGTATATATATATATATATATATATATATATATATATATATATATATATATATATATATATATATATATATATATATATATATATATATATATATATATATATATATATATATATATATATATATATATATATATATATATATATATATATATATATATATATATATATATATATATATATATATATATATATATATATATATATATATATATATATATATATATATATATATATATATATATATATATATATATATATATATATATATATATATATATATATATATATATATATATATATATATATATATATATATATATATATATATAGTATATATATATATATATATATATATATATATATATATATATATATATATATATATATATATATATATATATATATATATATATATAGTGTGTGTGTGTGTGTGTGTGTGTGTGTGTGTGTGAGGGTCTGTGTGTGTGTGTCTGTGTGTGTGTGTGTGTGTATGCGTGTGTGTATGTGTGTGGCACAGAGTGAATGAAGAATATAGTGTTGGGTGCATTGAAAGGAGTGATGAAGAATAGAGGGTTGGAGATGAATGTTAGGAAAGTTTTGTATGAGAAAGTGGTTGTGCCAACTGTGATGTATGGTTCAGAATTCTGGGGTATGAAAGTAAGTGTGAAACGGAAAATAAATGTGTTTAAGATGAAATGCCTGAGGAGTATGACTGGTGTATCTCTGTTGGATAGTGTTAGGAATGAAGTGGCGTGAACAAGAATGGGTGTGAGGAGAGAATTGACAGCCAGAGTAGATATGAATGTTCTGAGAAGGTTTGGCTATGTGGAGAGGATGGATGATGAAAGACTGCTGAAAAAGGTGATGAATGCGATAGTTGGTGGGAGAAATGCTAGAGGAAGGCCTAGGTTTTGTTGGATGGATAGAGTAATGAGAGCCCTGAATGATAGGAGGATGTATGAGGGAAGCAAGTGAGGGCGCTAGGAATAGGAATGAGTGGTGAGCGATTGTTACCATGAGGCTGCATCTTGCAGAGGAAGCCATGTTGTAGGGCCAGTAGGGGAGTTGGCATTATGAAGCTACACTGGTTGTGGAAGAGCCGGAAGGATGGGCTGTGGCACACCAGCAGTGCCATCTGAACGATCGCTAGCTCCCTCGTCATTGCCCATATTGTTTCCTCTTTTATTTATGTCTGTGGGTTTAGAGAGTTGTTAAGATTCTGTTTTACTAAGGGACTCAAAGTACTGAACTCGGTTAAGAGCTCACAGACAGACAGGACAGATATTTGGATTTGAACACCATACCCGTATACCACTACTCGGTTAAATGAAACTCAAAATTCAACTTTCTTTTAATTTAGGAAATGCAATGACATTATAAGAATTGAATTAATTTTTTTAAATTAAGTTTTATGAAATGCTGCATCGAATTCCGGAGGTGGTGAGCACGATTTCGTTTCCCGGCACCTCAGATGTATGCCAAGACTTTGGCCTCAACTCTACGATTACCTCTGTCACACAGGCAGAGTAGAATAGAAGACACTGCAATTTCAGAAACAGAAACAACACACTGTTAATAATGGGAAACTGAAAGCACGAGCACACATATAATGAGTTTCCAATATTATTCTACTGGATGAAAATATATTGGTTAGTCACAGCTAACAAGTAATATTTATGCTACCATAAAAGCATACAAAACCATTAATTCTTTGCTGGTATTAAAGAAAAACAATTTATTCACAATAAATGAAGAAAAAGCAAGACAAATACAGTACTGTATGTATTCCTTAAATTGTGGCCAACCACAAAAGTTGCAATGCTTATTAATGGATTGCAATTTATATGGTAAAACACTCTATTTACGATAAAGGAAGAATCTATGAGATAAATACAGTATTCATTCACTTTTGGTTATCAAGAACTGTTTGCAAAGAAAAAGAGGGTGCAAAATCACCTTTTGAAGTATTTGCAACTTATAACTCAAAACACTTCAGCCCCAACATTTGAAGAATTAGCAAGATAAATACAGTATGCATTCATTAGATTGTGGTTAACAGGAAATATTTGCAAAGCCAACAGGGTAAAATTACCTTTTAATTATTTGCAGTTTAACACATTAGTTAAATGATTAATTATTTGCAGTTTATATAGTAAATAGCTTTATTCACAAGTTTTCGACCTAAAACACTTTATTTACGATGATAGAATGGGGTGAAAAGAAATTAGAATTTGTTAGGAGAAGGGATAGATTTTTACAGGCTCATAACCAGTCTTCAGAGGATGAGATTTTCGTTTATCACATTCGGTGAAAAGAAACTTCTTAGCAATGTATATCAGCTGTAATTTCCATGTTAAGGAAACTTTGGCAAGTGAGATTCCAGTTAGGTAATCTACAAAATTTCGTTTGTATGGGAATGGAATCTGAGAAAAAATTCGTAGGATTTAGCCAGTAACGAATGTATCTAATTCTCGAAAAACCAATTTGCTTGACCCACGAGCTTTACCATGCACTATCCCTCACCTTGTTTGTGACAGATGAATTCCTGTGAAGATGCCACGTAAATAAGGTTTGAAATAAACTTGACTGCTGAGGAGAGATGCTACCTCTGAGATGTTTGGCCGCCAAATGAGGACTCTTCAATGTCCCTCTTGGTGACGTCATCTATAGGATATATTTCTAGAGCAGTAACTGGCTTATATCATTTAAGGACTACTTTAGTGGTGGTCCCTGGCAGGCAAATATAGCAGAGATGCAAGGGTGAGACAGTATTTTAGGTGCAACAAGTGGAAGCAAATAAAATAAAACGAGAATAATAATGGAAAGTTAGGTTACTGGTAAACAATCTCTAGAACGCTCTTTGCGTTGTAGGAGGCGGAATTTAAGTACTCAAATAATAAAGAAGCTACTGATATATATCTAGACAGGCTAATGACATGACAGCAAGGTCAAATTTATAACAAAATTATCAGCAAGAGCTATTTTATCATAAGAAAACTGTAGAGAAAACGTATCTGATAGGTTCACTGAAAAGGTGGAAAGGTAGGAGCAGCCTTTATATCGGGACTCTGCTTCTACACGTACAAGAATAGTAAATAAGGTATATTTAATATTAGCTATAAGCTAAGATATAAATTGCAAGTAATCATAATCTGCAAAAGTCAAGAAGTGGGAATTATTATTTTAGTTAGAAAATTGACGGTTAAGTTACTAAATTAACTAATAAGGCATCTAACAGCCTCTGGTGACTTTGAGCGAAACACTCTGTCACAAAGGCCCTTTCTAGAGAATATTGATTTAGCAAAATTCTACTATAGAAGGCGAAAAAAGAACAGAGGAAGTTACGGTGACTTCAGTCTTATTATGAGAGATGAAATATCTTCTCATGGAATAGAACAAATGAACAATAAGAATGGGATCCACCACTGGAACATATCATACTATTAAGAAAAATGAACAAGTCTTATAACAAAACATTAAATGACATGCAATACATAAAAGAAATGTGATCAAATTCAAATTTCAAGAAAATTAAATCACAATTAGATATCAGTGAATATCAATATTTAAGTTTAAGAATGCTTCACATGCAATAAGACAATCAAATAATATAAAAAAATACAGTATACACAAATGAAAAATTTGAACCAAGTCGTCATTAACACTGGCGACTTAAATTAAAATAGTTTCAGCTATTCAACACTAAACTAAAATGTTTCCGCCATGTTCTGGCTTTCAGAGTCCAACAAATTGAAATATAAAACTACGCTTAAAGAAATATTCTTCATCTTTTTCGTCTTCCATTAGGAATAACGCTTGTATGCTAAAATAACCACGTACAGTACAGTATTAAAAACATAAAAGAAAAACATAAAACATAAACAACACATCAGAGAAGTAATCTTTACTGACTAGTCAAATTGAGGCTAACAGCACCAGCTTCCTCATTTGAGGGTAACGACCGTCGGCTTAGTAGATCAGCAAGGTCATTGTCCTTGCCATGAACATGTTGGGCAGTGAATTTGAAAAGATTCAGGTAAAGTGCCCACCTTTACAGGCGAGGATTTAGCTTATCTGCAGTCTGTAAATATAGGAGAGGTCGGTGGTCAGTTCTCAGTGTAAAATGTTGGCCATACTGATGGACTTCAAATTTCTTTATGGCCCAATATGCAGCTAGAGCTTCCTTCTCCACGGTGGAGTAATTTTGCTCTGCAGGGCGAAGCCTGCGGCTTGCATGTCGCACTGGAGCTACTTCTGCTGAGTTGTCTGATCGGGCTTGCAAGAGCATGGCACCCAGGCCTTCGTCTGATGCGTCGGTCTGCAAGATAAATGGAAAACCAGGGTTTACCAGTTGTAATACTGGCTCACCTGCCAATGCTTCTCGGAGCTTGAAAAATGCTCTCTCCGCTTTATCTGTCCATTGGACAGGGGAGGTTATACCTTGCTTTGAGGAGGTCATTTGCTGCAAAGGGGCAGCGATAGTATTAAAGTGTGGAATGAACTGTTGGTAGTAGCCGGCACTACCCAGGAATGATTTCAGTTGAGTGACAGTGGCAGGTTTCTCCATATCCTTAATAGCTTGTATCCTGTCATGTAAAGGGGACATAACTCCTTCTCCAACCACGTGGCCTAGATACTGCAATAGTGTGAAACCAATCTCACATTTGGAAGGCTTTAAATGAAGTCCATCCTGGTACAGACGAGTGAGAACTCTGCTGAGAGTCTCAAGGTGCAATGACCAATCCTGAGAATGCACCAGGATGTCGTCTATAAAGCATGAAACATTGTCGAGATCCTGTAGTACTATCTTCATGAGTCTGCTGAAGCAGCCAGGGGCATTTACCATACCAAAAGGCATGACCCTGAACTGGTATAGACCATATCTTGTGGAAAAGGCTGTTAGAGGCTTAGTAGTCTCGCTCAGCGGGACTTGCCAAAATCCACTGGCCAGATCCAACTTGGACAGGTAACGGGCTTGAGAGAGCAACGAGAAAATATGCTCGGCCTCAGCAATGGGTTCTCCATCAAAGATGGTACAGGAATTAAGCTTACAACAGTCAAGGCAGAACCTTTCACTGCCATCTCGCTTACGCACTACCAGTAATGGTGAACACCAAGGCGAAATGCTCTTTTCAACTATTCCGAGGCAGACCTAAGTGCCAAGATTTTCCTTCAGCCGTACGGACAGCTGGTGGGGAAGACCATGGAAATGCCGAAATGGCTCTGGGTCAGTCAATCTGACATGATGCTCAAGGGTAGCGGTAAAGCCTGGGAGGTCATTGAAGACGTTCTCATAGTCCTCTAATAGCTTGTTCAGCTGTTCCCGTTGACTCGGTTGCAGTCTGGAGTTAATAATGCAATTACTCACACTTTCCTTTTCGATGAGTGGGAATGGCAGGATCCTTACCATCATCAAAAGCTAAAGTTATGTCTTCAATTGCGAGGGCGATGGCTGCGGCCAGAGGGGCTTCTTTCGAAAAACTCCACTCCCGTAAGTCTGTCTCCACTGCAAGGGTGGAGTATTCCAATATAGGAGGTAAGGGGTGGCTATTATGGAGCACCTGTGTTGCTGCAGCCTAGGAGGTTCTGTTGATGCTGAGGGCATCTATAGGGGTTGCTGAGAGTTCCAGCGCAGGATCCCTGTGGGCCTCCGGGTCCTCACAATACAGCTTCAGCTGGTTAATGTGGTATTTCCGGTTATTACCATCAACATTTAGCACATAATTGTCAGGGGTCACCCGGTGTACCACAGTGTACAGTCCTTTCCAGAGTAGCATTAGCTTGTGGGTATCTGTTGGAAGAAGTAACAGAGCTCGATCTCCGGGTGTCAGAGCATGACGCCGGGCACGCTTGTCAAAGAGGAGCTTGGCAGTCTGCTGGTGATGCTTAATGGCTAATTGTGCAGTTTTCCAAGCCTTTCTGAGATGGGAAGAAAACTTCAACATATACTCATGGACGTCCCTATCGTCATCTTCGATGGTAGGTGAATCCCAACATTCTGCCAAGAATTCCACTGGGCCTCTGACCTTCTGACCATAAATCAGCTCGAAAGGTGAGTATCCAGTAGTGCCGTGGGGTGTGTATCTGAAGGAGAAAAGTGCAGCAGGGACGTACTTGTCCCACTGCCTAGGTATAGCTATCACTAGCTTGCGCAAGCATCGCTTCAATGTCCCGTTATAGCGTTCGCATGCTCCATTTGATTGGGCATGATGGACGCTCGTACGAATGTGCTTCATTTCTAAAAGGTTACAGAAGCCTCGAAGTGCCTACTTGGAGACTGACTTCCATTGTCAGAAGTGACCTGCTCAGGAAAACCAACCCTGGATCAGATTTCAAATAGGGCATGAGCGACTGCTTCAGTCGTGATAGAAGACAGTGGCACTGCATCTGGGTACCTTATTGACAGGTTGACGTATACAAGGAGGAACTGTCTCCCCGTGGATGAAGCTGGATTAATAGGACCTAATATGTCAATAGCGACCTTGGAAATGGCTCCATTGAGAGCTTAGTTATCCCCATGGGAACTTTTGGTACCGTTGCCGTAGAGGTGGATTGACAGACAGGATAGGAGCCCACATATCTGTCTACCTCGGTGTACATGTTTGGCCATGCAAAAGCCTTCTGAAGGACGTGCCGAGTTTTTGCTTTGCCTCTGTGTCCACTCAGAGGTAAATGGCATGCCACATACATAGCCTGGCGGTGCAACGAAGTTGGCACCACCAACTGTTTAAAGGTGTGGCCATCTTTAGTCACATGCCTACGAAGTACTCCATCTTCAAGGGCGTAAGTGTTCTGGCCTCCTCCTCTCACCGTGAAGGTCCTTCCCTCGGTGGCCTGCTGCATCCAGCGTTTGAGGCTGGGGCAATCTTGCTTCAATTTGGCAAAGTCTGGACGGGACTTCAATGGCTCTAGAGGTGCATCATCTGGTAAGGGAGGGGGAAACTCTCTGCGTTCCACATTACGTGTACTAACTGTGGCAGACTCAACGGAGTCAGTCAGAGAATCGTCCAAATTCTTGGCATCGAGGCCTGGAGTTCCTGCTGAAATGGCTTCATGTGACTTCCCCCGAGGGAAGTTATAATGAGAAATGTCCTTATGGTAGAGGTCGGCCTGGAAAATAGGAACTAGGTTCAGTGCATGACCCAGCAAGACAGAGTACATAAGCCCAATCATTGCCACAGCTGGGGCTTTTCCCTTGTAGTATTTGCAATCCAGGTTAATGACACAGCAGCATCATATTTGGGGTGTTCCTTCAGCAGCCCGCACACGAACGACTTTGCCGGTAAAATCTTCATCCCTGACGAATCTCTCGTCAACAAATATGCCATTGGCCCCTGTGTCGAGGGCTATCTCAACTTCCAAACCATATATAGTTCCTAGACATTTTGGGATCACCTGCGGATTACCACATTCGGTGAATTCCACATTGGCAAGTTTGTACGTAGGTTCCTCGGCGTTATCCTCAGTGGCCCTTTCTGGCCTTATTTCTACAGCATGGGCCAAGTGCGTGGCTGGACGGCTTGTGGGCCGCCGCTGTGTGAGGGAGCGTGGTGGCTCTTAGAGTTTGGCTGAAAACCCTGGGAAGGAGTTGCAGAGTAATGGCCTTTGCCGCTGAACTGCTGAGGCTTAGGTCTTACTGAGTTATCCTTCTTGAGTGTGGGTGCATGGCAGTAATAAGGCTTAGGAGTGTAAGGAGGATGTGCTGGACCATGTGAGTTCTGCGAGGGGCCCTTGTGCTTCCCGTTCCTATGATCTCCTTTCCAGTGAGAATCATGGCTTGCTGCGGGGGAGATACAACTCTGAGGACGAACCTTGGAATCAGCCCTTCTTGCCTGCTGGCTAGTACAGTGGTAACGCGCTGGCTTCGCATTCACGAGGTCGAAAGATCGGTTCCCGTCCAAGACCGAGAGTTTAAGCTGTTTACTGGCAGGAACTGCTGTGGTTGGACACCACAGTGGGGGGTTGGGGCTTGCCCTTGCTGACGAATACCCATTGTATTGAAATGGAAATAAAGTTTGTTTGTTTTGTTTGTTTGGTTTGTTCATAACATCATAGAGACGCACTCCAGGCTGGTTGTGCTGGAGGTACACATCCGCAGCGGATAAACTTTTCTCGTAGTTGATCTCATCCTTAAGCTGAGTCCTTACATATGCAACAACTTCTGGAGGAAGTTCATTGGCAATTGCATCAAGCATCAAGAATGCATACAACTTCTCACGAGGACACTTTGCAACCCGTAACCAATCATTAAAGAGGCGAGCCTTGCATTTGCCAAAGGGACTACAGTTCTCCTCCTTCAATGGGAAAGCAGAAAATTATCTAGCACGACACTCAGCTGGTGAAAGGTTCTGTGAGGCCAGGAATGTGCTTTTAACTTTCTCATAGTCCCTCAGTTGCATTTGGTCGAGTTCATTGACCAGGGCGAGCAGACGGGGTGGCATGGAGGCGAGCAGTCAACGACTCTTGTCAGCCTCTGTGCCCTCGTTAACTGCCGGATTTAAGTATCAAGCGGCTGCCTGCTGTCGTCTTTGTATTTTGGTATTGGGGAGGGCCTCTTACGAGGCTGGGTTTCATTTCCAGTTGAAGGACCACTGTCTGGGAATCCCGCTTGAAGCCGAGAAAGCGCATGCTCATGTTCACGTTGTGCTTGTGCCTCATCACATTGTGCTTGTGCCTCATCACGTTGTGCAAGCGCAAGCTCATGTTCACGTTGTGCTTGTGCCTCATCACTTGCTCTCTTCTCCAGCTTATCTCGGCATTCAACCATCTTCACATGAGCCCATTCGAAGAGCTTCTACCCTGGGGAAAGACCGTATCTCTCACCCCTAGCAATCATTATTTCCATGTAATGTTCCTCATCGAATGTTTCGATGGTTTCCATGTTTGTTTCCTGTGACTGCCTGGTTTCCATGGTGGTTTCCTAAACAGTCAATAACGAAGTGCAAAAAACAACCTTAAAAAAACAAATCTCTACAATAGTAGAAAAAATGAAAGAACCACACAACACCAAATAGAGAAAAAAATTCAACACAACAGTTCAAACTTAAACGTAAAAGTGATCTCAAAACCTCACCATGAAAGTGACTCAAAAGACAATCAAGTGCAACAGCAGTAAAATGTTTCAAAACAGTGCATGGAACACTGGTAATACAGAATGGCAGTCGTGCCTGCTTAACAGCAATATGTGGCAATACCTGCAGTTATCGTGTAAATGAAAGAAATGAGCAACACAATCAAGTGCAACAGCAACAAAATGTTGCAAAACAGAGCATGAAACACTGGTAATACAGGATGGCAGTCATGCCTGCTTAACAGCAATACCTGGCAGTACCTGCAGTTATGGTGCAAATGAAAGGAATAAGCAACAACGAATTTTACCTACTAGCACCCAGTGCCAGAGAATACAAGCACGTACAGTATAGCAGTCGTGCCTGCGCATGAGCGAGTATATGGCAGTACCCACAAATAAAATGTCGTGAGTAAAATTCTGGAGTGTTGCCAAAACGGCACAGATCCTATGCAAAATACACCAAAGATAAGCTAACGGCTTACTAGGCAGCCAGATTACACATGTCTACTAGTAATGACAAAATTTATTTTCAAGCAACAACTCAGACACATGAAAGGCTTAGCCTAGGCTCGATAAATGACACCAAAATATTCTTCCCAATCTATGAGCAGTCAATGCTTGAATATAAAACACAATTATAAGCAAAATACTTAATATGCTTACTCCCAATTCCTAAGTCCCAAGGAAATATAAACAATTCCTAACAAGTATCACTCTTTAGCGGATATATAAAACACGAACGCTTTAAAACTCAATCTTATCGTGCAAATAAATGAAATTTTAAATAACACGTCTTCTAGTCATGCAAGATTTCTTATGTCTGTTACCACATAATCTCAAGTAGATTTCCTGAAATTTTGTTTACCACATGGGAAACAAGAAAATATTAGTTATCGTAATTAATCTTGAAAATTAAAAAAAAAATTCTGATCCGCAACGTCTCTAGCGATAAAATTTTCGTGTGCCGTCTATGATTCATTCATTACAATAATCGAGCCAATGGTAATCGGGTTTCATGTGCAATGTTGAAAAGCAAATTAAAAATAAATTTATCAAAATTAGTCTGTCTGTTTGGGTCCCTGTTCGGGCGCCAATCTCGGGGGAATGGTAGAGTGTTGTTAAGATTCTGTTTTACTAAGGAGACTCAAAGTACTGAGCTCGGTTAAGAGCTTACAAACAGACAGGACAGATATTTACACTTGAACACCCCACCCATATACCACTACTCGGTTAAATGAAACTCAGAATTCAACATTCTTTTAATTTTGGAAATGCAATGACATTAAAAGAATTTAATTAAATTTTCTAATTAATTTTTATGAAATGCTGCCTCGAATCCCGGAGGTGGTGAGCACGATTTTGTTTCCCAGCACCACGGACGTATGCCAAGACTTTGGCCTCAGCTCGACGATTACCTCTGTCACACAGGAAGAGTAGAATATAGGGAACTGCATTTGCAGAAACAGAAATCACACACTGTTAATAATGGGAAAGTGAAAGCATGAACACACATATAATGAGTTTCCAATATTATTCTACTGGATGAAAATATATTGGTTAGTCACAGCTAACCAGAAATATTTATGCTACCATAATAGCATACAAAACCATTAATTCTTTGCTGGTATTAAAGGAAAACAATTTATTCACAATAAATGAAGAATAAGCAAGACAAATACAGTACTGTATGTATTCCTTAAATTGTGGGCAACCACAAAAGTTGCAGTGCTTATTACTGATTTGCAATTAATATGGTAAAACACTCTTTTTACGATAAAGGAAGAATCTACGAGATAAATACAGTATTCATTCACTTTTGGTTATCAAGAGCTGTTTGCAATGAAAAAGAGGGTGCAAAACCACCTTTTGAAGTATTTGCAACTTATAAATCAAAGCCCTTTTCCCCAACATATGAAGAATTAGCAAGATAAATACAGTATGCATTCATTAGATTGCGGTTAACAGGAAATATTTGCAAAGCCAACAGGGTAAAATTACCATTTAAGTGTTTGCAGTTTAACACGTTAGTTAGATGATTAATTATTTGCAATTTATATAGCAAATAGCTGTATTCACGAGTTTTTGACGTAAAACACTTTATTTACGATGATAGAAAGGGGTGAAATGAAATTAGAATTTGTTAGGAGAAGGGATAGATTTTTACTGGCTCATAACCAGTCTTCAGAGGATGAGATTTTTGTTTATCACATTCAATGAAAAGAAACTTCTTAGCAATGTATATCAGCTGTAATTTCCATGTTAAGGAATTAACTTTGGCAAGTGAGATTCCAGTTAGGTAATCCATAAAATTTCGTTTGTATGGGAATGGAATCTGAGAAAAAATTCGTAGGATTTAGCCAGTAACGAATGTAACTAATTCTTGAAAAACCAATTTGCTTGACCCACGAACTTTACCATACACTATCCCTCACCTTGTTTGTGCCAGATGAATTCCTGTGAAGATGCCACGTAAATAAGATTTGAAATAAACTTGACTGCTGAGGCGAGATGCTACCTCTGGGATGTTTGGCTGCCAAATGAGGACGCTTCAATGTCCCTCTTGGTGACGTCATCTTTAGGATATATTTCTAGTGCAGTAACTGGTTCTTATATTATTTTAGGACTACTTTAGTGGTGGTCCCTGCCAGACAATTATAGCAGAGATGCAAGGGAGAGACAGTATTTTAGGTGCAACAAGTGGAAGCAAATAAAATAAAACGAGAATAATAATGGAATTTAAGTACTCAAATAATAAAGAAGCTACTGATATATATCTAAACAGGCTAATGAGATAACAGCAAGGTCAAATTTATAACAAAATTATCAGCATTAGTTATGTTATCATAAGAATATTGTAAAGAAAACGTATCTGCTAGGTTCACTAAAAAGGTGGAAAGGTAGGAGCAGCCTTTATATCGGGACTCTGCTTAACACGTACAAGAATAGTAAATAAGATATATTTAAAATTAGCTATAAGCTAAGATATAAATTGCAAATTATCATAATCTGCAAAAGTCAAGAAGTGGGAATTATTTTTTTAGTTAGAAAAATGACAGTTAATTAACTAATAAGGCATCTAACAGCCTCTGGTGACTTTGAGCGAAATACTCTGTCACACCCACATAATCAATCTATTTTTTCAGCAAGGATTTTTTCCAGACAAACTAAAAAGTGCTAAAGTAATACCTATATTCAGGTCAGGCACTATAGATGATGAAAATAACTATAGACCTATATCAATCTTACCGTCCTTAAGTAAAGTGTTTGAAAAAGCAATTGTTCACAGACTTAAAGAATTCCTTGAAAAGTTCAACCTATTATCCGAAAATCAATATGGATTCTGTAATAATAAGACAACTGAAAAAGCAATAATGAATTTTACAAGTGATGTTTATCTAAATTTGGAAAATAACTTTATTGCAGGGGTTTTCCTTGACTTGTCCAAAGCACTTGATTCATTAGACCATGATATACTAATAGAAAAATTATCTTGTGTGGGTATTAAGGGAACACCATTAAAGTTATTTAAGAGCTACTTGAAAAATAGAAAACAAGCCGTATATTGTAATGGGAAAGCATCTTTGTTGCAAACTACTGAGAGGGGAGAACCACAGGGATCAATACTGGGCCCATTGTTATTTTTAGTTTATATAAATGATATTTCCAAAACCAGTAATAAATTCAAATATATTCTTTATGCAGATGACACCAACCTTCTCTTGCATCATAATAGCCCTGACCACCTGCATTCTGTTTTAAATAGTGAACTAGAAAAAATTAACAACTGGGTCTCTGTTAATAAATTAAAGCTAAATGTTTCCAAAACTGACCATATATTATTTCAAAATAGATCTGTAGTACACAATATTGGTCAAGTTAATATGAATAGGTATGAAGTTAAAAGAGTTGCTTGTAAGAAATTTTTGGGAGTAATTATTGATGAAAATTTAAGTTGGAAATATCATAGTCAATCTGTTTGCTCAAAACTGTCCAAGACGTGTGGAATTTTATATATAAAATTCGCCATAACCTAACAAATGAGGCCTTAAAAAGCATTTACTATTCCCTGTGATATCCTCATATTATATACTGTTTGTCCATCTGGGGTTGTACTTGGCCGTCAATTGTAAGGGATGTATTTGTAACTCAGAAAAGACTGATCAGAACTATTACATATAGAGGAAAATATGACTCAACTTCCTCTTTATTCAAGGAGCTAAACTTGCTTAAATTTAATTACTTGGTACAATATTTCTGTCTTATTATCATACATAGTGATGTTAATGATAACAGAAAATTATTTAGATTTATTCAACACAACTATGGAACCAGAGGTAACAATATAAATTTGATATGTCCACAGCCGAGAACAACCTTGTACAAATTTTCTATTCACTGTTTTGGCCCAAAATGTTGGAATGCATTACCAGAAGATTTAAAAACAATAACTGGCACAACTATATTTAAAAAGAAACTCAAACAGCATTTATTTACTAGTCAAAATCAAGCAGCTGTTGATTAATAATTAATACAGTATTGATGTATCATTATGTCCAGATTAAATTCAGGATACTGTTTTGTTTTATTACAAGATAAGTATGAGATTGCTATATTGGAGCTTTTGCTAACTATTGCCGTCATACTTTAAATTATGTGAAATGTATATTAAACAGCTTGCCAAGGAGCTCTTGCTCAGCGCGCTAGTGCCTCTGAATATAATGTACATATTTATTCCTGTATGTATACTAAATATTTGGCAATAAAATCTATGACTATGATTATGACAGCGGAATAAATAGCAAGAAGCTCCGTGTCGAAGGTGGAGTAATGGGTTTCAGCAGGAAAAAAGCTTTCTACCGAAGAAGGCGAGTGGTTAACAAACTCCATGATTAATCTGTTCGAGGACAGCATCCACTGCAGTATCGCTGGCATCAGCAGACAAGATGAGAGGTAGACCAGGTGTTGGAAAGTTAAGATGGGCTGCAGCAGAAAGAGCTTTTTTGGAAGCATTAAAGGCATCTTCTTGGGCAGGGCCCCAGGATAGTGATTTTGGTTTTTCCAGCCAATGCTGTATATAATGGAGTCATTATTAAAGCAATGTTTTGCAAAAAAAAGATGGTAATAGTTGACCATTCCTGCAAATTCTTGCAAGGCCTTAATAGTAGTAGGCTTAGGGAATGTTTAGATGGCAGTTACTTTTCTTGGAAGGTAAGGACACCCTTGGAGAAGATACAGTGTCCCAGGAACTCTACTTCTTTGACTCCTAATACACACTTGTCATGCCTGACGATGAGACCAGCATAGAGTAGACGTTCAAGAACTTGGTGGAGGTGTTTGGTGTGGGTGTCATGATTAGGAGAGAAAACTAGGATGTCATCCACATAAGCAACACAGAAGGGTAGGTCACCCAAAATCCCATCCATCATGCGTTGGAAAGTGGCTCCGGCATTTCTGAGGCCAAAACAAGAGTCGTTAAACGTATATGTTCCAAAGGGAGTGGTTATGGCTGTCTTGGGAATGTCTTCAGGATTCATAGGGACTTGATAGTAACCTTTGAGTAAGTCCAATTTGGAAAATATCTTGGCCCCATGTAGGTATGTCGTGACATCAGCAATGTTAGGGAGAGGGGAATGAACAGGTTCTGTCATATATAATTGCCTGTAGTCGCCAGAGGGTCGTAGTGAGCCGTCCTTCTTTATTACTATGTGCAATGGGGATGCCCATGAGCTGGATGCCTTTTGACATAGACCCATTTCTTCCATTTCCTTGATGATATTTTCTGTTGTGCTGAATTTTTCTGGAGACTGCCGA
>JAXCGZ010018290.1:15000-20412 GCA_037179515.1 Halocaridina rubra | reverse complement strand
CTCCAAAAACCAATATAAACAAAAAAAAATAAAAAAAATTGTGGCAAAAGATAGAGGCCATAACCATATATTGCAACTAAAAAAGTAAAGTCAAGTAAAGCTAATCAAAGTAGAGTAAAGCAATGCAAAATAAAGTAATGAAAAGTACATTTTAAAGTAAATGGAAGCCATAAGAGAGTTAGCAATCCTGATCAGCACGAGACAGCTCAATTCTGTTCGATATGTTGCGACAGCTACAACTTTAAAAACTCTATGTTTGTCTTGAATAGATAGACAGAGATAGACAAGAATATATGCAAGGACTCGTTAAAATAGTGGTGGGGGGGAGAAGTCAGGCCCCAGCTAGTTAGGTAAGCATAGCAGTGAAAAGAGAGAGAGAGAGAGAGAGAGAGAGAGAGAGAGAGAGAGAGAGAGAGAGAGAGAGAGAGAGAGAGAGAGAGAGAGAGAGAGAGAGAGAGAGAGAGAGAGAGAGAGAGAGAACCGCAACAGAAATGTATGTACGAATTAGAGAGAACAGTGGATGTTATTGAGACACTGGATAGATAGATAAAAATGACAGTGAAAATAGGAGTGAGAGAGATAGAGAGGAAGACCTTTATAGAAATATATAGATAAGACTGATCGGAACAATGCGGGGTAGTGAGACGACGTGTAGATTGATAAGTATGGCAGTATGGAATAGAGATGAGAGGCGTTCCACAGAAGCTCACGTACAAGTGGATACAAGGCACTATGGCATTGAGTTGAACTGGTTTGCTACCTCCGTGACTGAATTATAGACTATAATCATGCGTAATAACTATGCTGCAGTTATTACACATAAACCAATACAAATGTTGCTCTTATCCACAATTACCATTATACAATTTGAACGACACTATAAATTCCACATCTATACCAGCCCTGCTATCAACTTCACTAAAAGAGGCCATTTTATAAAAGTTGACTACAGGAATACCATCAATTACCCAGCCTAAAGCATCCACCATTACTGTTTAATTGACCTATTACTGACTCGCAGTCATCAGTGCTATAAAAATTGATAGCATGTATTCATTACCATCTAAATCCATTTTTTATTTTGTCTGTATACAGGAGCTGTAATTCCCTAAGGGTGGAGGACCGAGTCAAAGTAAAACCTTGACTTCCTGAATAAGGTATATACAAGGGAGGGGATTCTCAGTCCCCTAGCTCCGCCCCATTTAGTCGACGACTTTTAAGACGGGTAGGGATACGCGGCGGATATATTCTCTCCTCTCACCCCAGATAATAATAATAATAATAATAATAATAATAATAATAATAATAATAATAATAATAATAATAATAATAATAATAATAATAATAATAATAATAATAAATTAATCAATAATAATAATAATAATAATAATAATAATAATAATAATCAATAATAATAATAATAATAATAATAATAATAATAATAATAATAATAATAATAATAATAATAATAATCAATAATAATAATCAATAATAATAATAATAATAATAATAATAATAATAATAATAATAATAATAATAATAATAATAATAATAATAATAATAATAATAATAATAATAATAATAATAATAATAATAATAATCATCATCATCATCATCATCATCATCATCATAACAATAATAATAAAAAAATAAATATATAAAGATAAATAGATAAATCAACAAATATAATTAAATATATGTTTCAAGAGCATTTCAATACAGTATATATATATATATATATATATATATATATATATATATATATATATATATATATATATATATATATATATATATATATATATATATATAGTTAGTTTAAGTTACTTTATTTATTTGTATTATTTTTACTAAAACGGGATATCAAAGCTCGTAAATCTGAGATGCCCAACAAAATCGAGAGAGATTCAAAAGAGTTAACTCGTACAACTCTTTGACTCACAAAACTTTTCTGATATTTGGCTCTGACAGTGATTTTGATATTGACAATTAAGAGTGATATAAATTGTCACTAATAACAGGTGAGATGAGAGGTAGGGTGACTGCTCAGTAGTGGGGCACGTAAATCAGAGGAAGTGACTAGTCTGACAATGCATGTTCGATCCCCAACGCGGGGTGCTTGGGTGGGCATCCAGTCTATATCCCCAATATATGTCCATCCCCCCCCTATTCAAATGGTGATTAATAGTGACACAAAACCTGCAAATATTACAACTGGGATGTGTAACAAAAACAATTTGGAATAAGAAGAGGGTGAAAGATTGATCTAAATAGACCGATTATAGGTACACCGATATATATATATATATATATATATATATATATATATATATATATATATATATATATATATATATATATATATATATATATATATATATATATATATATATATATATAGATATATATATATATATATATATATATATAGATATATATATATATATATATATATATATATATATATATATATATATATATATATATATATATATTTTCTTCGTGCCCAGGCTAGTTGAGGGTAGATTTATTTATATATTTATTCTGGTCCGACCTGGTGTCACAATCATAAAAAAAAAATCACCAAGAATGACATCATACACTTCAATATCTTCCTGATTGACTGTAAAAATCCAAAATTAAAATGCATTTAGTATACATTTTTGAAAAAGTGTCTATAAATTTTTGATAAATCTCATTATAATAAACAAAATAAGTATATACATTTCTGATGAGACTCCTTACAATTGAAAAAAATAAATAATTCTCTTCACGAAAGTTATCATTGTACTATTACATTATATGGACTAACATTTTGTCTTTCAAATATAACACAGGGTTGGTTTCATCTTTTTTTCCTCAAAGATTACATTTTTCCCAATGATAATTTCCTGATTTCTAAACAAGAAGTTAAAAGGCATTTTAAGCACATCTACGTATGTTTGCAAATGTTCCCTTGGCAAGACGTTTCATTTTTCTTATTTTTTTTTTAACTCATGCTTTACACCTCCATATTCATTTCCATTTTTTCTTTCACTTATCATGTCTTTATCATTTTTATATTTCACTTATGGCAAACTCATTACAAGTACCTTACACTACATGACTTATCAATGGCATTTTCATTACATGGCCTGTTATTACGCAATTCCTCGGATGAGTGAACCCCAAACAAATATCCTCAAATATACCCAAAATTTAGCATTTGCAAAACTTATTAGATTTTGGATAAATGATCATAAATTATGAATCATTAAATATGCTAGCATCTATGCATAACTACAAGCTATATAGCTAATTACAACGGCATCAAAGCGACGTAATTGATCGAGAGCTTGTTATTACTGAGCAGTATAAGCTATCATCTAAGATCGTGCATTTCCCTTCATGGATTTAATACGAGTAGGATGAGAGACTAATCATTTAGTGAAGATTAATTTAGCCTTCAGTCTTTACTACGTGCTATAATAAGCCTAGTTAAAATCTACTACATGCTTCCAACTACAAACTCTCTTCAAAAAGAGAAGACCTACATCATATCAGCTTCTCAAAACTGAAAAAAAAAACTACCCAGTAAATACTTGAAAATTGGTTTAATTTTCCAACTCTTTCTCAATAGAGAAAAGACCTATATCATGTCAGTATTAAAAAAAAAAACCTACCAAATCATGGCTTTAATTACAAACACTCTCTCTAAAGTGAGAGAAGATCTACATCATCGAGTCTTCTCAAACCTAAGAAAACTACCTAATGAAGAGCCAAAACAGGATTTCAATGACAAAATCTCTTTCAAGAGAGAAAACCTACATCATCTCAGCCTCTCAAAACTGATAAAACTACTTAATGAATGACAAAACAAGAGAAGGCCTATTTCATCTAAGCCTCTCAGAAACTGAGACAACTGCCTAGTTCAGAACCAAAACAGGCTTTGAATAACAAAGTCTCTCCCAATACAGAAAACCTACATCATCTCAGCTTCTCAGAATGGATAAAACTACCTAACTGCAAGAAAAACGTGCTTTTAATCACATATCCTCCCAAGAGGGAAGACTTACATCACCTCAGTTTCTTCCCAGTTAAAAATACTATTTAGTTAAAAGCCAAAACATGCCTTGAATTACATAGTTTTCGAGTATCATCTATATTTCCTATAACATCTCAGCTTCTCAAAACTGATAAAACTACGTCAACGTTTGAAAAAGGACAGCACAAAATCATACAAGATTCTGGTTTATTTTTTATCCATGCTTTACTGACATAACATACGACTACTTGTCTCTAAAAGGCAGATTTAGGGCTATGGAGGTACTTTAGCAGGCCAAGATAAACAGCCAAAATGCAAACAGTAAAAGCAATATAAAAAAAGGCGACTTAGCAGCGTCAACTAGAACTAGTAGGGAGAGGAAAATAAAAAAATAAATAAGACATGCAGAGCAAGAGTTAGAGAAAAATACCAGAAGTCACTGTCGGGGGGAAAAGACGAGTGTGTGAGGAGGAGATTAATATATAGTAGGACGAAGAACACAACCTACAGACACACAGTGAGACTCCCTCTTCCCCGAACCCAACAACCACGTTTACACTTCCCCTCAGAGAGAGAGAAAGAGAGAGGGGACGAAGCTTGTCAGGGGTACGATAACCCCATACAGGGCAAGCCCTACACCATAGACCATACCCTATATTTCACTGCCTATAGAAATCTATGAATTAGAAATAAAAAAGGTTGGAGGGCCACATAACATTATACTTCCTGCAGCGTGTCTAGCCATCGTCCAAGAATAAGGGAGGAATTCTTATCAGGAATCTTGGTTCAGAGATATCTAGCCACAAGTGGCAAATTCAGGCGCGTGCGTCCCCCATCCATAAGAGCCACTGACAGAGAGAGAGAGAGAGAGAGAGAGAGAGAGAGAGAGAGAGAGAGAGAGAGAGAGAGAGAGAGAGAGAGGAAAATTCAATAGAAACTTTCCCCACCAGGCAATGTTCCCCAGTGATATGCTCATCACCGGATGCTCACATCAGCAACTTCCATACCTGATATAGCCTATAGATCAAAGGAAGATTGGAAGATCATGGACTCCTGGAGATCACTAGAGGACGCAAAAATACTCTCTAATTGAGTTAAACCGTGCAAATTGGCGTGTTACAGAGAGCCAGTGCAGTGTCTTTTTTCAAATTAATTTATTATTTGACAAGCATCATAATGCGCTTCGGGCTGTTGCGATGGATTTCGAAGAACTTATTACCTGGACGACCTTACGAGCAAATCTTGATGAGGAGTAAGAAATTTAAGTCGGTTGGTCGGTAAAGGATCAAGGCATGTGTTTACCTACGTTTCTTGTTTATAATTGACAAGCTATGTAGTAGATATAAAAAATAAATGATTGTGTAAGGAAAACACAGTCATACATATGT
>JAXCGZ010018290.1:2500-5000 GCA_037179515.1 Halocaridina rubra | reverse complement strand
CCTAGTATTTGGGCCTCTGAATGTGCATAGTTATGGCGTAAGTGAATGTAAGAGGGAGGTGACAGGGAGTATGTTTGTGGAGAGAAAGATGGATGTACTTGCACTGAGCGAAGCTAAGATACAAGGGAATGGTGAGGTGTCATATCGGAGTGTGGTAGGTAGGGTGTCTGGAGATAAGAGAGGGAGAGGAAGAGAGGGAGTGGCTCTGTTGGTAAGTGAAGAGATAAATAAGTGTGTGGCGGAATGGAAGGAAGTATCATCTCGAATGATAGTGGTTAAAATGAGGCTGGGATGCGGGGGTTGCGCGTTTGTGAGCGTATACGGCCATGGCAGTAAAAGAACTGAGGAAGAAAGAGAAGAATTTTGGATGAAAATTAATGAGTGTGTGGGAGACTTGGGAATGAATGTGAATGTGGCGTTGATGGGAGATTTGAATGCTAGAGTAGGGAATGAGCCAGTGAATGGTAATTAGGAAGCAAAGAGTACCTGGTAGGAATGAACGTGGAGAGAAAATGACAGAAATGTGTACTGAGAGAGAGATGGTGATTGTTAATGTTGTATAATTTAAAAAGTAGGATGTTTAATAATGGAAGAGTAGTTGACAGATCATCAATGGATTATGTTGTGGTGGACAGAAGGGTGATTGGAAGAGTATTGAATGCGAATGTACTGAGAAGAGTCAGTGCTGGAATATCTGATCATTATTTAGTGGAAAGTAGAGTTAGAGTGGAAGAAAAATGAAGAAAGAGGAGAAGCGATAGAAGAAGAGAGGTGCTAAAACTTAATGAATTGTATAAGAAAGAGAAAGACTGAGTATAAAGCTAGTCTGAGGAATGTGTGGAATGTAGTGAAAGAGAAAGTGGACGAGGGAGTGGAAAAAGAATGGGATTGTTTCAAGGAGGATGTTATGAACTGTGCTGAGGCAGTGTGCAGAGGGAGACTAACTTGTGGAAGTAAATGGAAAGGTAGTGAATTGTGGAATGAGCAAGTGAGTGCAGTAGTGGCTGAAAAGAAGCAGGCATTTGAGGTATGGTTGCAGGTTGGTAGTATAGAGATGTATGAAAGGTATTGTTCAATGAGGAAGTTAGAAAAGCATGCGGTGAGGGAGGAAAAGAGAGAAGCGGATGTAAGGTGGGGTAGATGCTTGTCTAAGAATTTTGAAAGGAATAAAAAGATGCTTTGGATGGAAGTGAACAGAGTGAGGAAAGGTGAGTATGGAAGGGAGGAGAGGGGGAAAGGAGCAGATGGGCAATTGCTAGTAGATGAAATAAAGGTGAGTGAGAGATGGTCTGAATATTTCAAGGAGCTGCTAAATGAGGAAGATGATAGAAAGGCAGAGATTGTGGCCGTGGGAAACAAATGGAGAATGCCAATGTGAGTATGAGAATGATAGAGAAATAACAAAAGAGGAAGTATATTTGGCATTGAGAGTAATGAAAGCAGGTAATGCACCAGAGAGAGATGGGTGTCATGTTGAATGCTTGTCAAAAGGTGGGGAGGTATAAGTAGAGTGGATGGTTAAGCTGTTGAACGTACGTTTCAGGAAAGGGAGGGTCCCAGTTCATTGGAGGAGTGCATGTGTAGTTCCACTTTACAAAATGAAAGGAGATTAGTATGAGTGTAGTAGGTTTTAAGGAATTATATTGTTGAGTGTGGTTGGTAAGGTATACTGAAGAGTGTTAATTGAGATAATTTGAAATGGTACTGAGAGATTGATTGGGGAATAACAGTGTGTTAAAGAGAGGAAGAGGATGAGCAGATCAGGTGGTGTGTGAGATGTTCTTGGAGAAATGTAGGCATACTTATTGGGCTTTTATGGACTTAGAGAAGGTGTATGACAGGCTAGATAAAGAAGGATTGTGTACGGAATAAGTGGAAGTTTGTTGAATGTGGTGAAGATTATTACATGAATAGTAGAGAATGTGTGAGAGTTGGGAATAATATGGTTAATTGGTTTGAGGTGAATGTAGGTTTACATCAAGGTTGTGTAATGTCGCTATGGTTGTTTAATGTATATATGGATGGAGTGGTAAGGGAAATAAATGAAAGAGTATTAGACAGAGGTTGGAACTAGTGGGTGAGTTGCTATTTACAGATGATATTGCACTGGAGGCTAATTCTGAGAATGAACTGAAGCAATTGGTGACTGAATTTGTTAGGGTGTGTGAAAGAAGGAAGCTGCGGGTGAATATTGATAAAAGTAAAGTCATGAGATGCATGAGGAGTGATAATGTTGGCAGAATGAATGTAGGAGTGAATGGGGAGTTGCTTGAAGAAGTTGAGAGTTTAAAGTATTTGGGGTCGCATGTATCAAAGAATGAAAGAGTGGATGTAGAGATTAGTCACAGAGTGAAGGAAGCAAGTGAAGGCTAGGTGGGTTGAGAAGTGTAATGAGAAATAGATATATGGGAATGAGTGCATTGAGAAGGATATATGATGGCGTGATTGTGCCGACAGCATTACATGGAGCAGAGACTTGGATAGCAAGAGTGGATGAAAG
>JAXCGZ010018289.1:10000-20443 GCA_037179515.1 Halocaridina rubra | reverse complement strand
TATTATTATTATTATTATTATTATTATTATTATTATTGAAGAGTGGCAAAAAGATTGACGATTGTTATAAATTCTCTGCACCATTATTAGAATATGTTTTTTGGTGATCGTGTGCAATTAACCATTCCCATAAACTGATCACAGCTTTCAAAGGCAAACTATATAGGTTTCTTTTGGACAAAGAGTTGCTGCTCACACGTGAACTAAACTTGATGATTTAATGCAAATACCCTTAACACTGACCTCTCTATATGTAAACTGATATTCGACTTCTCTGTTCTCTAAGTTAAGAACTATTTATTCTCATTTTAAGGAAAACAAATATGGTGATGATGCCGATAATAACGATACTCTATCGAGTGTTATTATAACTACTCTATCATTAACATTATTGTTAACATTTTTATTACAACATTATTATTTTCTAGGCAAGCTACATTTAATATAACAGTATG
Organism: Halocaridina rubra; assembly: GCA_037179515.1. Taxonomy (NCBI): domain Eukaryota; kingdom Metazoa; phylum Arthropoda; class Malacostraca; order Decapoda; family Atyidae; genus Halocaridina; species Halocaridina rubra. The sequence goes on along the minus strand of JAXCGZ010018289.1, from coordinate 19,988 downwards.
TAAAACCCTCTTACTTATTAGTTCAATTACATGTCTACTTATAAGTTACTTTTACTTTTAGAAGAATAACCATTGTACAAAAATGGAAATAAATGTTTGTTTGCTTGAATGAGCCTTTTGCTCTAATGTCTAGGCCATAAAGAACGACAACGACGATAACTGTTGAATTTAATTTATAATGCAATAAGTCATACTAGAGTGAGAATAAAAAGAGTATAAATAGAGCCATATTAAGGAAGTCACTCATAAAGTAATGCACTCTATGCACTCTATGACCCCTCGTGTGTAAAATGTATCAGTGAAAAGAAAAAAGCCGTCCATAACTGAAGACAGAAATGCATCATCCCCCAATTGGAACATTTCTGTATATGAAAAAAAAGAAAAACCTTTCTGTTCATCAAAGCCACATAACAGTACGAGAGAGGAGAATATTTTTGCATCTCCAATATGAGACAGTATCTTCACGTTTTCTGTTCTGTTTCTAATGGTAAAAATACCTCTTCTGCGGCTCCTTAAAAAGAAATAATGGAATTAAAAAAAAAATGCTGCATTTCGTGTTGTACATTTTTTGCTATCATCTTTGCTTTCAAATATAAACTCTTGTTATCCGAGTGCTGTTGTAAAACGTCACGCCTCCATCTGGACGATGCCAGAAACAATGTCTTAAATATATTGGTGTTTCTTTGTTTTGATTTGCAAATAAATGTTGTAGACGCCCTTTTTTCAGTGAAAGAAAACTGCGCATTTTTTTTCAACTATTATGAATATTTAATCGATGAATTTAAGAAAAGGTACAATTGAAAGAGTTTTTACAACCTTTGTGATTAGAGTCAGTCACTCTTTCATGATATACTAAAAAATCTTTAGAATACTTTTCATATATATATATATATATATATATATATATATATATATATATATATATATATATATATATATATATATATATATATATATATATATATATATATATATATATATATATATATATATATATATATATATATATATATAAAGCAATTAAATATATATATATATATATATATATATATATATATATATATATATAGATTAAATAATATATATATATATATATATATATATATATATATATATATATATATATATATATATATATATATATATATATATATATATATATATATATATATATATATATATATAAAGTACTTATTAATTTCGTGACCTAAACTGTTAACCTTCTCAAAGTACAATGGCAAGAGGTACAACTAACAAAACAGAAGAAAACTTGAAAAGAAGGAGACAAAAGAGCCGCCCAGGAGTCCTAAACATGGGATTAATAGATAGCAATCTTAAATGCCCGCCGGGGTTACTCAGTAATCCCCACAAACAGGCCGCAAAAGGAATTAAAGTCCATACTTGGCTAAATTGTATTAACAAAAGAATCTTAATAATAGTAATTATATATATATATATATATATATATATATATATATATATATATATATATATATATATATATATATATATATATATTATATATATATATATATATATATATATATATATATATATATATATATATATATATATATATATATATATATATATATATATATATGAATCATTATTTACCCCGACCGGGACTCGAACCTAGGACTTATGATTACTAACTCAAGGCGTTACCACTACACCACAGAAGGTTAAAAAGAATCTAACCTTATAGCTTATATCTGCTATACTTAGGAATGGACGCATTCTAACTGAATGCCACTATGTTCATATTACAGATTCCCCAACCTCACTCGTGGCTTCATTTTAGCATTTAATTCAATTCCCAATCTCATTCGGGCCATGAAATAACCAATTAAGCACATTACGTATGTGAAAACATGAATAATTTTTTACCCCTCCTCTTATCAGGGGGGGAATATTGTGCTTATGCATAAGTAAGTTCTTTACCGTTGACGTGTCGATATTAGTTCCCCATTTGAGGGTGGACAAAGACAGATTGAAGTCGGGGAACTAAGGCTGGATGTCCTTTCCAACACCCAAACGCAGGTTCAAATGTGGGCCGTCCCCTCCCGAGTGTCTGGTGTTCCCGGCGGACACCCAATCAAGTACCGACTAGATCCAACGTTGCTTGACGTCGCTGGCATGTAGAAGAGTGAAAGTAAATAACCAGAATCTCTCTTTCTGTCTTCTCCTGATCTATCTAAAGCATTTGATAGTGTTTCTCATAATGTTCTCTTTGAAAAATTTTACTAGCTAAAAATAGATTGCCGATGGTTTGAGAGTTATTTAAGCAATAGAGTTCAGTCTGTTAGGTTAGGTTCTGTTGTATCATCTCCAAGAGCAGTAAAATATGGTGTGCCTCAAGGTTCAATTTTAGGTCCGCTTAATGACATGCATGAGATTTTAAGAAATTACTTTTTGGTACAATATGCTGATGACTCGCAGATTATTATATCGGGCAAAGTAAGTGAACTAAACGATTTAATAAACAGAGCACAATTAGCCCTTATGGAAGCAAAAACATATTTTCAGATGAACGGACTAAATGTAAACGAAAATAAAATCCAATGCATGTTTGTTGGGTCAAGACAACTTGTCTCACTTATACCACCTAACACCGTAATAAATTTTGGTAACACTGCTATCATACCATCGAAATCAGTAAAAAATCTTGGAGTTTTTATGGATCAATATATGCTATTTGATGTTTTTTAGTGGTATACTAATGTTTTTGAACAGGATCAAGGATAGCTATGATAAAACAACACGTGTAACAGTTGCACAGTCGCTGTTTTGGGGCATCATTAATTATTGTTTAAATGTCTGGGGTGTAACAACCAAACAACAAGTGGAAAGAGTCCAGAAATTAGAAATTTTTGCCTCCAAAGTAGCTTTCGGTGGAGCTAGAAAATATGATCACGTAACACCTATTCTTTGCGAACTTAAATGGCTGAACATGAGTTGCAAAATTACTTTTGATATATGTGTTTTTGCATATAAAATTTGTAACAATCTGTTGCCTGAACGGCTGTTCGTTTTACCAACGATGGGGAACACGATAACTAGAAATACACGTCAATCAAATAATCTTTTTATTCATAGAACTAAAACGGATATGGGAGCTCGAAATATATTAGTCAAAGCACCAACAATGTATAACAGTATTCCAGAAAACATAAAGAAATCGCATTCGTTACATATATTTAAGGAAAAACTAAAAGCTTATCTCTTAAATAAATTGAAGAAATGCTTTAGACTACCGCACATTAATTTAAACGTACATCCTACCTTAGTTTTAATAAGGTGTTGACGATTCATTTTATTTTTGAACGATGTACTTTTGTAATTTTATGTCTTTATGTTATTGGTTGAATTTTATGGCTTTATTATGTTCAATTTTAATACCACGAATTGTATTTGTCGCTGGATGCCGTGTGAGAATGCCCGAGAAGGTGCATGTCTGTTGGAGGTGTTTGTATGTTCGTGTGTTGTTGTGTGATGAGTGTGTATGTTAGTCTTTTATAGTTTTGGCGTGTTTCATTATTCTAGATTCTAGTGCTTTAGTGTGTTAGTTTTAAAGATTTCATGATATTTATTTACGTAAATTTTTCTGTTGCATTTTAAAGAATCCATTTGTCATCATTTTATTTTATTTTATGTATTTCTATGCTATGTCTGTTTCGTATTTGGTTTTAAAAACTTTGCTGTAAATTTTAATTATGTTGTGATGATTTTAAAATTCCTCAACTGTTTTATCTTTGGAGGTTTTAATGTTGGTTATAGTCCTTTAAATGTTCCTGTTGTGCTTGGCCCCAGAACTGGCTTTTAGTATTGAATAATTCTGCATGTATATTATATTTTGTATATGTAATAATTTTATGTGAATAACTAATGTATATTGGAAATAAAGTTTTTGATTTGATTTGATTTGGCTCTCTCTCTCTCTCTCTCTCTCTCTCCTCTCTCTCTCTCTCTCTCTCTCTCTCTCTCTCTCTCTCTCTCTCTCTCTCTCTCTCTCTCTCTCTCTCTCTCTCTCTCTCTCTCGCTGTCGAAATTGTATTTCATTTTTGCATAAAGAGCTGTTGGCTGGAATCATAAAAGCATAAAATTTTTAGTCTACAGCAAAAGGGCTGTAATTTTATGATAATGTATAACATTAAAACTTTCATACACGAATATTAATTCTTTTGGGAAAGAGGAATTTCGCTGATTCATTTGTAATATCAAAGGCAAAAGTAAAAGGACAACACAGGCAATCAAGAACTGCATTAAAAAAAAACAAAAAAAACTTTTAGAACTGAGTTCGGTAATATAAATATTAATTTGGTGTCTGAAAACTGCATTGCTTATGTACATTCACTTTATCAGAAAGATGAGGCATGAAATCATAATATTCTAAGGTCTCTATGGAAAGGCAGAGGCTAGGGATAGTGACAGCACCATAGCTTGACAATATACACTCAAGCCTCAATCCCCGTCTACAATTACTTAGGACTCAGTGATCTCCAGGCAATGCCTGAAAAATCAGACAGACCTATAGGAAATCATCGACCCGCAATTCATCGGCAAATTTACTGTATAACGACATGAAAGGGTGAAAGCTAATCCAACCCCAGGACACGATTGAACATGGGACCACTATAAAATGAATTGGAGCCGAATCTCTCTCTCTCTCTCTCCTCTCTCTCTCTCTCTCTCTCTCTCTCTCTCTCTCTCTCTCTCTCTCTCTCTCTCTCTCTCTCTCTCTCTCTCTCTCTCTCTTTCTAATATTCCTCTTCATGGCCGAGTTGATAAAGTGATACAATTGTTTGCTCAGGATCGAGGTTCGCATCCTTTCTCTCCCCCACCCCTTGAGGTCACGGCTCATTTATTTAAGACATCGCTTTTGTGGATTTCCATTACAACAAAAGGAATTTAGAAGGCAAACGTCTCAGAGCTATAATTCTAATTTAAAACAGCAGAAAAGTCTTATCTTTCAGTCAGTCACTATAATCTTTTACTCTCAACACTAGATGTTCTTGAGGGGTCGGTTACTTTTGGGTGCCGCTCTTTGGGCGCTACTGTTTTGGTGTTGTCCTTTTGGCACTAAACTAACCTAAGCTAAGCTAGCCAAACCGGATTAGTGCCAAAAAGGTAATGCTAAAATAGTTTAGCGCCAAAAGAGCAACGCCAAAAGGGCGAATTCAAATGGTCTCATTCCGGTTCCGAGATAACTTTGACTTAATATATACAATATGCAATTAACCAATCCCACAAACTGATTAGGAGTGTGTGGGAACAATCATATTAGTTTAATTCTGAATGAACCTTGCTCTAATGTCTTGGCCATAAAGCACGGCAACTGTTGAATTTATAATGCAATTATACAATAAGTTATACTAGAGTTAAGGTAAAAAGAGTATAAATAGAGCCATATTAAAGAGGTCATTCATGATGTCATGCACTATAAGCGGGGTACAAACATTCTGCAGGTGAACGTGCAGCTCTCACTCTTCAAATAAAACTTTATAAATTCCATATTCACGATTATAAACTCCGAAAAATTGCATGTGAGAAACTAAAGCTATTTACTTATGGAATAATTCGTGTATTTTAGGACTAAATTAGTAAACTATAAATCATGAGTATTAATGTAAAGTATATTGATAACTTTTTACTTTTACACCCCCCAGGCAGGAAATGCTCCTAAGAAATGTTTATTAGATTAAGTGCATATGATCAGTTTAACCCCCCCCCCACCCACCCCATTATGACATAGGTTAACAATAGAATTTATCATTTTTATTAGTTTGAATATATTCTCCATATATTGTATTTCTGTTGTATTCTTGGGTGAATAAAAGTAAACATGAAGAGAAATTGCTAGAAGGCTTCATTTAGGTAAAAGGCCTATTCACGTTGAATGCCTGGCTAGGGAAAGGCCTATTCACGATGAATGCCTGGCTAGGGAAAGGCCTATTCACGATGAATGCCTGGCTAGGGATCATTTACGTTTTTATCTAGCAACCATTTTCGAAACCACCATTAGTGTTGCTCTCCATAGATGCACACAAGCTACTTTAGGTAATACTCCGCAATAAAATAAAGATAATAGAGATATCCTAAGGCTTGGACTCATTCTCACGTAATCAGGTTACAAAGTGCATGATGCATAATCACACTCTTCTTCTTCTTCTTCCTCTATTTGCGCTCCCATTTTCATATGGGGTCGCATCTCTTCACTAGTCGTCTCCAATGGTTCCGGTCCATCACTTGCTCCTCCCCCAGCTGTCTCTCTCTGAGATCCTCCTTTTGTCGGTCCTTCCACCGTAGTTTAGGTCTTCCTCGTCTACGTCTGCCCTCCACGTCCATCTCCATCACTCTCACACCCACGTAGTCTTCTTCTCTCCTCTTCACATGACCGAACCACTGTAATCTCCTCTCCTGCGCTTTCGCCGACGCCTCCACCACCTTCACTGTACCTCTGATCCGGTCATTTCGTATCCTGTCCTCCTTCGTCACCCCACACATCCACCTCAGCATTCTCATTTCTGCGACATAATCACACATGCCCATAATATTCATATGCCGTATTCATTCCCCATCATATCACGATGGCATAAAAGCGAGGACAACAAGCATATACAAACTGATGCAACATTATCGGATATAGTAACGAGTAAACCGAGTCTATCTGAAATTGTAACATAATCTGTTGCCACTGTTGGCCTTCTTATCACCATCATGAGAGCATATTCATTTCTAATTCCACCAACAGCTACCACTAGCTTTGCCTACGCGTCCTATTGTTCCAGATTGGCTGCGAATATTTTTCTTTTGGACAAATAGTTGCTGCTCATTAAGAACTAATTATTCTCATTGTAAGGAAACAAATATGGAAATGATGCCGATAATAACGATCCTGTATCTAGTGGCATACTTACTACTTTATTATTAACATTATTGTTAACATTTTTATTACAGCATTATTATTTTCTATGAAAGCTACATTTAATTTAACTATATGTATAACCCTCTTATTTATTAGTTTAATTACATGTCTACTTATAAGTTACTATTAATGTTGAATAACCATTGTACAAAATGGAAATAAATGTTTGTTTGGTTGTTTGTTTGTTTGTACCAAGTTGAGGCTGGCTTGCCCTCCTCAGTGGCTGGGTTAACGCCACCATCTCCAATTTCTCCATTTTCAACTTAACCAATACCAGTGGTTGAAGGCCAGCATAAACACTCGCTCACATTGGGGAAACCAATAAACCTGTTGTAAGGGGACGTTATCAAAGTATGAATGGTACTCGCGAACCCTAAACACGAGATCCCTGAAGAGCGAAGGGATTAACTTTAACAACAAGTTTTTTCTGGGCTCCCCCAATAGGAGTAGTGTTTAGTACTGGCCTTCCCAGTACTGGTAAGTTGAAAATAAAAAAATCGGAGATAGGAGCATGTTAAATTCGAAGAATTGTCCAGTTGCCGAGATCTCACTCTGGCTTTCTCTATCTTTCAACAGTTGATATTTACCATGCCCTGAAATAGGCATTTATTTCTTCTATTTTTACATTTTCTCAATCAGAGTGGTCAACGAAACCTCTTACAGAAGTTGGGCTCATTCATCAGTAGCTAATTTCATCTAGAGTGCTATACAGGATATCGTTCATTGGGTTTTTTTTTCCTCAAACACTCTCCTCTCCCTTGCCTGCGACAATCCTCTTAAATCAGTCTTTTTTTCCTCGAAGATGATTTCTTGCAAGCGATCATTTTCATCCCTCAGTTGCCGGCATTCACTTTCAAGATGCTTGGCGAATCTGGTAGAGAAGTCCAACTCTTTTTGAAGAAATTGCTTCTCTACCTCTAGTGTATTACAATTCTTTTTCACCTCCACAAGCGAAAACTCCAGGGAGTTTTTATCATACTTAAGATCTATAATATCACTCTCCAGAGTCTTAATTTCCTTTCTAAGCTTAGCTGCAGTTTCACTGTACAATTTTATTTGTGTCTGCTCAGTACTTTCAAGTTCGATCTTCCGTGAAGCAGTCTGTTCAGTATTGCAGCCTGTGATAGACCTGTCTGAATTCTTAACTGTGTCCACCAATTCTTGTTTTGCATCCATGTGTTTGCCACGGTCGGTTGCCAATGCTTCGTCATTCTGTGAAGGGCCGAAGAATTTGAATCCACTGATCAGATCGCAGATTTTTCCGAATGCCGCTAATGTGAATTTCTGGAAAGTATCCTTAACTTTTCCAAGCATTCGCAGAGCAAAATAGAGCTTTTCCTTCAATGAGGAGAACTTTTCGTGATGGCGGATTTTTCTTTTAGGGTCTATAATATCCAGAGGCTCGACTCCGAGGACAGGCATCAAGATTAGTTTCACATTCTCCGGCGTGCTCTCCATCTTGAAGACATTGCTCCGGGCCGCGAAGATGATGGTTGCTGGTAAGATGGCTGCAACACAGGTTTTAATGCAAAGTGAAATGGAAATATTGTTTTCGTAAATCATTTTGATATACTCTATTCATGAGGTCGAATCGGAGACTCAGCGCCTCATATCCAGGCTCCGAATCGTAACCTCTCTCTCTCTCTCTCTCTCTCTCTCTCTCTCTCTCTCTCTCTCTCTCTCTCTCTCTCTCTCTCTCTCTTCCTCGTTCCGGATGAAGGCTTCGTACTCCTGAAGACTTAGGATACATTCCAGAAATTATATATATATATATATATATATATATATATATATATATATATATATATATATATATATATATATATATATATATATATATATATGAAATATACACAGTAATATGGTAGTTTTAGAAGTGTCTAAGAAAATCCAGAAAAAGAGGCTTCACTGGCTCGGACTTGTCGTGAGGAGGGATCAGGAGTATGTTGGGAGGACTGTGTTGGAGATGGATGTGCCAGGTAGGAGGAGGAGGGGGAGACTAAAGAGAAGGTGGATGGAGTGTGTAACAGCTGATATGGAACAAAAAGATATTACAGTGGATGACGTCGAAAATAGGAATCGATAGAGAGAGAGAGAGAGAGAGAGAGAGAGAGAGAGAGAGAGAGAGAGAGAGAGAGAGAGAGAGAGAGAGAGAGAGAGAGAGAGAGAGGGGGGGGTTACTAAACGGCTTTCCATAAATAGCGACCTTGCATAAGCGGGAAAAGCTGTAGTGGAAGAAGACGAAGACACAATAATCTGGAAGTCTCACAGAGAACGAAATGACAACCCTGTGTTACGGTAAAGAGCCGCGCACTCGTAACATCTCGGCTGATGGTCAATGGACCCCTAAACATTTGAAAAATGTATAGAGAAAGAAGAAAATACATAAGATAAATTAAATTAAACAAACGTAAGAAAGGAAAATCTTTTTTTTTTTAATATGAGGAAAAAATGTAACTCAATGAAAAATAACTTTGAATCACAAAATCACCAATATTTGTCGAAGTCTTTTACATTTCTAAACCTGGACATCAAAGGGAAGTCAATTGTTTAATATAATGCAAAATAGGTCTCGAATAATCGAGAATGATATGGATGATCTCTGGGGGAAAAAAAAAAAAGTAGGTGCTGGTTCAGCGTCAGCCATACCCCGAAATTTGTATTCCGTTGAATCCTTATTAGGCCACTTTCACACCTAAGTGACACTTCGCATATGGCACGCCAGTTGAGAACGAACATCCGGAAATTTATAGAAATTTTTCACACAGAAGTGGCGTGAGATATGAGACGTGTCACGCCACTTTTGTGTGAAAGGCTTCATATTTTTCCGGATTTTCGTTTTCAACTGGTGTGCAACGTGGCATTGCCATGTGTGACGTGCCACTTTGATGTGAAAGCGGCCTTAGCCTCACCTAACCCATTAGAATTAGTCTCATCTAATTGAACCTAACCAAACTAACCCAACTTAACCCAAATGTCATTGCGTGAGGATTCATAAGCAACACAGTCACCCATTTCAGCAAATTTATACTAGGGTAATCTAGCAGTGTCCCAATAATA
>JAXCGZ010018289.1:5000-7500 GCA_037179515.1 Halocaridina rubra | reverse complement strand
ATATATATATATATATATATATATATATATATATATATATATATATATATATATATATATATATATATATATATATATATATATATATATATATATATATATATATATATATATATATATATATATATATATATATATATATATATATATATATATATATATATATATATATATATATATATATATATATATATATATATATATATATATATATATATATATATATATATATATATATATATATATATATATATATATATATATATATATATATATATATATATATATATATATATATATATATATATATATATATATATATATATATATATATATATATATATATATATATATATATATATATATATATATATATATATATATATATATATATATATATATATATATATATATATATATATATATATATATATATATATATATATATATATATATATATATATATATATATATATATATATATATATATATATATATATATATATATATATATATATATATATATATATATATATATATATATATATATATATATATATATATATATATATATATATATATATATATATATATATATATATATATATATATATATATATATATATATATATATATATATATATATATATATATATATATATATATATATATATATATATATATATATATATATATATATATATATATATATATATATATATATATATATATATATATATATATATATATATATATATATATATATATATATATATATATATATATATATATATATATATATATATATATATATATATATATATATATATATATATATATATATATATATATATATATATATATATATATATATATATATATATATATATATATATATATATATATATATATATATATATATATATATATATATATATATATATATATATATATATATATATATATATATATATATATATATATATATATATATATATATATATATATATATATATATATATATATATATATATATATATATATATATATATATATATATATATATATATATATATATATATATATATATATATATATATATATATATATATATATATATATATATATATATATATATATATATATATATATATATATATATATATATATATATATATATATATATATATATATATATATATATATATATATATATATATATATATATATATATATATATATATATATATATATATATATATATATATATATATATATATATATATATATATATATATATATATATATATATATATATATATATATATATATATATATATATATATATATATATATATATATATATATATATATATATATATATATATATATATATATATATATATATATATATATATATATATATATATATATATATATATATATATATATATATATATATATATATATATATATATATATATATATATATATATATATATATATATATATATATATATATATATATATATATATATATATATATATATATATATATATATATATATATATATATATATATATATATATATATATATATATATATATATATATATATATATATATATATATATATATATATATATATATATATATATATATATATATATATATATATATATATATATATATATATATATATATATATATATATATATATATATATATATATATATATATATATATATATATATATATATATATATATATATATATATATATATATATATATATATATATATATATATATATATATATATATATATATATATATATATATATATATATATATATATATATATATATATATATATATATATATATATATATATATATATATATATATATATATATATATATATATATATATATATATATATATATATATATATATATATATATATATATATATATATATATATATATATATATATATATATATATATATATATATATATATATATATATATATATATATATATATATATATATATATATATATATATATATATATATATATATATATATATATATATATATATATATATATATATATATATATATATATATATATATATATATATATATATATATATATATATATATATATATATATATATATATATATATATATATATATATATATATATATATATATATATATATATATATATATATATATATATATATATATATATATATATATATATATATATATATATATATATATATATATATATATATATATATATATATATATATATATATATATATATATATATATATATATATATATATATATATATATATATATATATATATATATATATATATATATATATATATATATATATATATATATATATATATATATATATATATATATATATATATATATATATATATATATATATATATATATATATATATATATATATAT
>JAXCGZ010018288.1:2500-20476 GCA_037179515.1 Halocaridina rubra | reverse complement strand
CTTCCATCATGCACAACATAATTATCTAACATACCCTTCCCTAATAGTGCAGTAGTTGATACAACTATTCCTCAGGATTTTTCCTTAACTACTCTTGAATGCAAGCTGCTGTGCACGAGACACTTTGTAAGAGTGATGTAGCAAATAAGTTTCTTGAGAATCAAAAACAAATATTTTTATTCTCAGCTGTATGATTTACTGCAATTTCAAATATATTGCTCCCGTCTTTACAGTTCCCAATGCCCTTTCTCTGATTTCCTCTAGCACCTATTCTGCCTTATCGAACAAACAAAGCATGATACATTCTTCATAAGTGATTACTATTATTCAATAAAAGAATAACGACTTTGTTTCTAGGTTCAACATAAAAACTGCCAAGGTGGAGTAATAATAAGCAGTTTAGCTATTTATGTTTCCTAGATAAGTCACCCTGCCTATGAGTAGATATTTTTTATACTATACAACTAATTACCATACTATTATAATAAAACCTCATGAGTAAGAAATTAAACACAAAAATTTAGTTGCAGGCTTTCCATTACCATGTTCTCAGATTCTCTACACTATGTCTTTTGCACAGAAAGCATGATATCCCCAAACTTAGGTTATATCATGTTATTTAGAAGAATATGTGGAACTGGAAATACTATAATATTTAATTCTGTAAAATAAGCATTGTCTTTTACTTCCTACATTCCGTTTATATTTACAGCAAAGGGCATGGTGATGTAATAAACAGACACTTGTATTACAAAAGATGTATAAAGTTTTGTCGTTATTTTTATTTTAACCATTAGTTCATATTTGCAATGAGATCCTGAAATCAAGCATCCAGCACTTTACATATTTTGCTAAATATACCTTTTGGAAGTCATGTTTGTGAAAAGAAACTTAATGATTCTCTGAGTTCAGCAACTGTATCTAATTTCACTGGAATATGTAATAATAGGGATATCTATAAAAATAACCTACTGGACTCACTAAACACTTACATTTAATTATACTTACAGTATGGTGTATGTTAACTAAGAGCCACATTATTAATTATCAGTAAGAAACATTGTGTTTGGTATGCATGCATTCCAAAGGAGATATTGGAATGATTACATAAACATAAGTAATTATAATTGTAGCTAAATTAAAAACAGCATGACTTTTTGTTCTAGATAAAAATCTAGATGTGCCAGATGCTAAAATTTTTGTTTACTAAAAAGCTCTTTTCATCTTCCAAGTCCTGATCTAAATTCACGATGTTGGGTCCTAGTTCATCCACTTTTAATTCCTTTTCAAACATTTTCTGTAGAAGGACCTCAACATTTTTGACACCTGAAAGAATGAAAACTCATTAACACTTCTCGCAAAACATACAACAAAATCTCAAGGAAACTCATCAGCTCAGTTGCAAAGAAGCAACACCAAGAGTATTTTTAGGTACTCTTTAAGTAGCATTTAATGCTACATTTAGTATTTGAGTTGGCAGAAAAGCGCTTATGTCTTCGTCTTCTACCAGTGTGAAACTTTCATTTCAGTACAGCTTAAACATGAACTATGCATAAAGGAGGATCTGCAAGTTCTTTATGCCTTAATGTTAACAGTTTTAGGAGTCATGATTTATTCACTGATAAGTAATGTTTTATTTTCCAAGACTAGCATATGAAAACAAAATATCCTAAGACAGCAATTCAACTAATTAAAATGCTAAAATTATCGCAATATTGACAGAGTTTAATATTTACTTTATGCTAGAAGTTATTATTTTAAGTAACTGTAATAAGAAAACATACGTTTTGATATGAGGAATCGCACATTTGTTTCCTTGGATATATCTCTAATCCCCAAGATCTTTGGAGCTCCATTAGCGGCATCAACACTATCAGTGCTTGTAACTTGTGGTGGATCTCTGGCTTCATTCTCCTCCTCCTCAGAATCAGTTGTAACCAAATCTTCTTGACTCTCAGCACGAATGCTACTGTGACGTTTTCTGAAATGGGCAAAGTCATGAAGGGTAGTAGTTTTCAAAAATGTTAATCCTGTAGAAATTACTGTCCATATTTTGAGACTATAATTTATGCTGCAATATTAATAAGAACATGTTCTAACTGATAAACTAATTACTTTTTTCTTTTTTCATAAGTGTGACACTGGAACAGGCAAGAAAATTACCCTCATCAGACTCAGGCAGTAAGAAAACATTAAGACAATGAAAAAGTAGAAGGTTAAGGACAACGCAGAAATAGGGGAGCGATACTCAATAGGAAAGGACAGGATGAAAGAATAGTCAACATACTGAGGAGGGGATATGGCAGGATTAGGCCCTGATATAATGATAGATCAGCTTATTGAAGGAAGATAGGTTATATAAATTAGGAAAGACAGAAGAGTCTGGAGGGGGATGGGAAGAAGCAATCACTGCACCGACCAATCCACTAGCTACAAAGCTCCACAAAGTATATATAATTATTTACATATATAACATATAATCATGAAAGAGCATCTACATGAATTATTTTCAAAATGTAGGGTTGAAAAATTACATTACTTATCTTTTTTAACTTATTTACCTTCGAATGCTCAGTCCTATGTCTTGAATTTTTTTCTCTACTTGTGATTCAAGTTGCCCTCTGCTTGCCGAATATTCTAATATGAAAACTTCAAGGACAAATGCTGTAAATATGCTACAGAAGACAGAGAAATGGAGCTACATAAATATACATTCTATTCAATCAAATCTTCTTATGCAATATAGTAAGTCATATTGGCTAAAATGCTAAATACTGAGAATATCTTACTTCAGCACCACAATGACGCATATTATGTGGAAGGTCCAAAAGTAGAGGCGAGCCCAAGAATTTGTAACAGTAGCAAATCCATAGGCTATCAGTAAAGAGAAAGTCAAGGAAATAATTAAATGAAATGTACTGAACCACACTCTATCCGAGGTCATATTTATAAGCAAAAAAATAAAAAGAAAAAAAAAGAGAGAGAGAGAGAGAGTGTGTTTTCACAGTGTACGAGATCTAGGTTATTTCTGTATAAAAGGATATCATGCCACTGGTTAACAACTGTGAGCTCAAACATGACGATGAATGCCCTAATTATGTCGTTGAAATTGTTATTGCAGTAATGGACATGCCAAAATTCAGTGTTGTTTAATTTTGCATTACTACAAAATAGATCTGAACCTCCTGCAACGTCATAACCAGAAAATTTGACTAATCCCTGGAACACTTCTATTCCTATGATTGCAAATATATAATAGAAAACCTGTAAAAGACAGTATATTATATCAATATTTGTCCATTAAGATAAGTCAAATACGCAGCTACTTTTTACAATATAATAACAGCTGAAATATTTTTATGCACTGACAGACCTGTCATATGACAGACTGAGGGAAGGAAAGTTTTCTTTCTTGACTTACCATGCACTCGTTCAAGAATTTCTCTCCATGGGTTAATTTGCTGCACCTAATATCAAGTAGTTCTCAAAAAATAGATGGATCTAATATTTGCAGCCACACCCTTAAATTACTGATCCATTTTTCAAATTCTATGGGTAATGGTTGTCAACATCTCAACTCATGGAAAACTCATAAAACTATCCTGCCCCTTTCTCATCTACTCAGCAAAGCCAGTACTTACACGGAGGGTGGTGAAAAGCAGAGGGTTTTAACCGGCTGTATGAAGTACCAAATGATATATATTCCCTCCCTTAAAGAACCTTTTTTTCTGTCTCCAAACATCTTGTCAAGAGTATTATAAACAGAGGATAGGAATGACCAACAGGAAATTTTTGACTTTTTGTAAAGGAAAAAGGGCTCATGAAAATTCGTAGTTTTTATTTTCATCTAATAAATAAACAGGGTACTCCCCAACTACAGACAAGAGTGATTCGTAATGCATAAAACACTACAAGGAACCATTATATGTGTAACTAATACGATAAGGTTATCGACGATTCAATAAGAAAAATCCAAGAGCCAATGCAACACCCAATCCATATAGAACTGGGCTGGTTACCCATATTTGTATGTCTTTCCTAACCAAAGATAGCAATGGGGATGGTAATTCTTTGTATAAAAAGAAAGTCTTTTTTCAAATTATATCTGATGTAGGCTCCAATGAGTGATACTTCTGGGATCCAGAATATGTCTGAGAGCAAGCTCCCTTAACTTTCTCTTGGTGACTGATGATGAGATAATCTTGATGGACAATCAATTTCCACAATGCTCTTCTGAGAATACTGAACTATGATCCTAGAGAAGACCTGAGAGCCATTCAGTATTCCAGAGCAATATTTGCTCCAGAGCTAAAAGAGTGGTCTTGAAAATGTAAGATGGTAAACTTATTTGTAAGCGAGAACCCCATAAGGATAGAAAGATGAAGAAAAAAGTTGGATGGCTGTTTCCTTCCATTTAAAACTACCTTAGAATGGGGGACAACAGTCTGCATGCAAATTTGAAACTGAAAGGGGCATCAAAAGCCAGGATTTTAGTGATATCTTGACATAGTGAACTTCCCGGGATCAAGCCCTTAATTACATCCATTCTTTCGTATCGCATGGAGTCAGGAGCTATACACGAAAGCCCTTAGCGCCTGTATAATAATTAGTACCAAATGGGAAGTCTTGGAATATGTTACTGGCATGCAATAAGGTCATCTTAATGACTACAAGGGTTATGGACGTTGTTTAAGTTCATATGTGTCAAGGAAGAGTTAGAGAACATGAAGAATATTTAATAAGTAACATTCTTGAGATACTTATTATTTTTCATCCGATCAACAAAGTTAAGCATCACTGAGTCTGGTCAGTGCTTGGATGGGTGCACAATGGGGAATGCCAGATGCTGCTGGCATATAAGGAGACCACACTGTGGTAGAGAGTTTGATTCAGGAGGTGACGGACCATATTTGAGACCGCAATGAGGCGTGAGGAAGAGCATCCAGCCTTAATACCCTAGAATAAATCCATATGTGTCCACCTCCAAATGGTGACTAACTGTGACACATAAAATGCAATAAAAAATATTCTTGACATACTTTTTTATACTTATTATAACTATACCAGTTTCTGATTCTTAACAAATATGAGTATTTTTATTAATTGTTAATTTATAGGGTGACTGGACGCACTGCCCTCATTATTCCTATTCCTTCTAACGTAATTACTCATGAAGGATGCAAAAAAATATGTCTTCCTTTTACTGAATGTTCGGCAGGAGGGATGTGCACATAAGTTTAGGTATAATTCATCTTAGGCAACTGTTGATTAATTCAGTGTAATTAAATAAAAATCTCATTTAATCAGGAGACCTGCATACTATATATGAATGGTCGACCCAGCTAAAGTATACTTAAAGTTTTAATAAGTTGAGATATAGAGGTTTACAAAATCCAATAAATAATAACATCCATAATAAAACTTAAGTATTAATTGGAAATTCTGATGATTCCCAAGAAGTCTCATATGATTCCTTAATGGTAATAAAACAAAAAGTATTATACCGGCACATATTGTAGTAATGGTCTTTTATATTGTCTTTTGATCTAAAAACTTCTCAGGATATGATGTACATGTCATATATTCTGGATAAGAATCATGCTTCAAAACCTGCCCCAATATAGCATGAAAGCTTTTTTTTCTTCATATTTCTAACTAAAATGAGCTCTCAGGGATATTTATGGGTAAATATAAACTTCACCAAATATTCAAATACATTACCGTAAAACATTGCCATTTTCGTCGCCAGACACCAATAGGGGATATTGTCTACTACACATAAAATGTCAAAAGGGGGGATATTACTTGTCTAATTCAAACTGCACAGCAGAAGGGGGGCTTTACTTGTCTAATGCAAACAACATGGCAACAGGGGTCCTAAAGAGGGATGTGGGTAGTACCACTGTATATATCACACCATAATATTCCAGTCACAGTTTGTTTTGAAATAAGTCTATATACAGAAGCCCATTTATCTCACAAATCATAGCTAAGAATATTATCATCAAAAAGAGTAGCTTGGGAGTAATGGCCTTCTGGCTATTACAGTGGTAATGCGCTGGCCTCACATTCGCGAGGTCGACAGATCGGTTCCCGCTCAGGACCGAGAGTTTAAGCTGTTTACTGGGAAGGTTACTTGCCGTGGATGGGCACCACAGTGGGGGGGGTTGGGGCTTGCCTCGGCTGACGTTCTGAGGAGCATCTCAGATGGATATCAGAACTGAAACACCGGCAAACTTTAACTTTAACTGTAATTCACACTATTGGTAGTATGGACAGGAGTGGGGGTCATGGGTGCTTCTGCTCTATCATTTTCTTGTATAATCTCAGCAATTTTAATTTTATATACCCTTTCATATTAAACAATAAAAAATAGAATTCCCAATCAATCTTAAAAGATTAGGTTAGGAAAGACATGCCAAATTAGAAGTTTACTATTCGCAATGTAAAGAGACTCATCTAAGGGAAAGAGAATAAATAGTCTGTTGCTAGCATGGCCACAAAAGAGGGAGGGACAGACCAAGTTTTTTGAATTCAATGTAAGTTGGGGTGTCAACTATCACTGACTGTAGAATGGATCACTGATGTGAATGTGTGGTTGGAACCAAAAATTCTCTCTCACTCGATTTTGGGTGCAGTGAGGCATTTCTCAATGAGACAGACTTGATGAGATGCATTGAGACATAAATTATTTTTAATATATCTCGAACATATCTAAATAAGTTAAAAGTAATATATAATTGAATATATAAAGGAAAAAACCATATATTTAGGCATTCTGAGCACATATCTAATTTAAAGCAATGAGTAACTTACCATAATAACACCACCATAAGTCACTAGTGAGGGAATAATTTTACTAATGGAGTGAACAATGATCTTAAAGCGAGGAACATTTCTAATAATCTTAACCAAACGAAGCACTCTCAGAACGAGTAAAACATCCAGTGAAAGACGGCTCTGGTACTCTGAAATAAGCAGAAGAGCTGTCACTGATATTATAATGAAGATTAAACTAAAAAAAGCACATTACCATCTAAAAGATATGAAGATACTTAGAAATTAGAAATCTTGTAATGTGCTGCATTATTCTATTTAATCATTTATGAATGTATGAAAGCCCTCTTGATTTAGCTATCTCAAGAAATACTCCACTGGATGTATAGTATTTTCAAAACATAGATGTTAATATGAGGAAAATGGTTTTCCAGAAGTTCCTATGTAAAAATTAAAAAAAAAAAAATAACTACTGTATTTTGCTAACCTACTGTTCTATTATAAAGCAAGCCGACATTCACAATTTTATATTTATTAAAAAACTCATAAACTGAAACTCCATAAGTTCATAATGGAAAATCAATATAAACAATATTATTGGTACTTTTAATGAAGAAGTATGGCAATAAGCTAAGGCATTCTTAAATAAGAGTTTATTTCTAGGCTGTTCAAAAAATTCAAAATATTAGTGACAATCTCGGTATATTATTGATATATATAATAACCAGACACTTTCCTTCCAAAGACTATCAAAAGAAGTTTAATAGTATTGTAATATAATGTAAAGGAGCACATTATAATATCCTGACCATTTAACAGCCCTAGATGAGTAATTAGAAGTGAAAAAGCATTTGAAAAATTCCGACAATAGCAGGATCAGTTCTAAATATATGGAACCTGGACAAGAAGTATGTACGTTATTTACTTAAGTTTAACAATAACCTGCTTCTTTTGTGTTAACAGCAATAATTTTTAGTTTCTCAAGTCTTAAAAAAGTATACAAGAATCTACTGAAACCTATAATAACGGTATGCTATGTACACATAAACTCAAGGACATGAGACCAATGAGCTGAATTAATGGTCTGTGAAGCCTTTTGGGTTCAAATATTCTGTACAAGAATAAACTTCAATCTTTATGAAATACTGTACTCTTGAGTAACAAAGCTGCAAAAATATGCAAGTGCTACAGGTGTACTGTACCAAAATGCAATTGCCACTAAGGAAAACTCATTAAGGTCTTATGACTATAAGAAGATCATATAACAGAAAGATATTTACTAGGTCATTCACATGCTTAAATGAACTTAAAATTCAATGACATACCACTTAGAATGAGTAAGGTATGCAGAAAAAATACTAATTTCTTTATAAAAATAAAAATAAAAATAATCAAAGTTTATTACTTTAAGAATGAAGCAAAAAGGAAAATAGTAACCAATATACAGATAAAACACACCTAATCCAACAGCACCTGCTACCACAGCCATTATGAAAGCAGCACCAATGACTACAAAGTCAAATCTGAAACATCATGAATACTAGATTATGGAATAAGCCCCTTAGGGGAAAGATGTAAAGTTTATAATAGTGTAAAGAGCAGCTTCCATCTGGTATTCTGCAGAAAGAAAAAAATTTCAGGGAGGATGTAACTGCAGGGTCTTCGCTTCTCTAATACTATATAATGACAAAAACGGGAAAAGCAGGTTTCAAAAATGAAAAAAAAAAATCATGAAACATCCTCCAAAGCCTAGGAAGTCCAACATATCCCTCAATTCCAGCTTGCTAAGGCGCAAAAATAAGTTGTCATGGATTGTCACTCAGTGAGAGCACATAAAAATCCAAAATATGAATTCAGAAAGAGATGACCTTTGTAACTTAACTCTTTCAATGCTGAATTAAAAATCATGTTACAACGCCCTAGAGAGATATTTGTGGATCAAAGTGGAAAGTAAAATATGAAATATTAAGGTTATTTTTGCATGTTTATATTATAGCAATGCAAGGAAACAATTCTGAATTGGCTGGAAAAATTGATATGGTCATATGGGATGGTAATCTCAGAAATATAAAGATATATACCAAAATGCATTGAAATGGTTATGTACATTACTTTGTCATATCAGAGCATAGATATTTTACACATTATAAACAATGAGCAAAAGAAAGAAAAAAACAAGCTTGACTTGTTACATACAGTATATCAGAATCCTGATTCAAGTAATATGCCAACAAATTTTCTTTCTCTCTCAAGAATAATCTATAACACAAGTATCAGCACAAGTATATCAAAGATATTAAAATCATGAAGCTAAAACAGTTATCGTAAACAAAGTCTTATCACAACAAAAGTAAACAGCCTTGCAAGTGAATCACGATGAAAAACAGAACTAACAGCTGAAAGAAAATATTATATAAGGTCGAACCTCCACCTACGAACGCCCCCAACCACAAACAAATTAACCTACGAATACAGTTTTTGAGCATATTTTGAATCAACCCGCAAACAATCCTCGAAGTACAAACATACTTAAAATTAGCCTTCATTATGGCTCCTAAGAAAGTGAAAAGTGTTAGTGATAGTGATGTTAAAAAGCCTAAACGTATTACTGTGGAAATGAAGAAAGAAATAATAGCTAAACATGAGAACGGTGTTCGTTTTTCTGATCTCACCACACAGTATGACATAGCGAAATCGACAATCTATACTATTAAAAGGAAAAAAGTCCTTAAAGGTGGCTAACGTGACTATAGGAGTAACTATTTTAACGAAGCACAGGTCTCAATTTATGGGAGAGGTAGAAAAATTATTGTTAGTTTGGAAAAATGAAAAAGAGCTTGTTGGAGATAGTGTTAGTGAGGCTATAATATGCGCAAAGGGCTCTACAGTGTTGTTAGGCATGGAGAGGCAGCTAGTTTGGGCCAAAAGGCAGAGGATGCCTATGTGGTAGAATTCACTAAATTTATCGAAATTGTAGGTTACGTCTCGCTTCAAGTTTTTAACTGTGATGAAACAGAACTGTTTTGGAAAAAATGCATAAAAGAACCTACATAACCCAAGAGGAGAAGGCACTGCCTAGCCTCAAACCAATGATAAACAGGCTAACAATATAACTGTGCATTAATACAAGTGGGGATTGCAAGATTAAGCCTCTTTTAGTCTACCACTCTGAAAATCCGCGCATTTTTATGCGCAATAATGTTGAAGGCTAGACTTTTGGTACTGTGGAGGTCAAATAGCAAGGCTTGGGAAACACGTATCTTCTTTATAATGGTTGACTGAAGAGTTTGCCTTGCCCCTTAAATGTCTTTTGGTAATGGACAACGCTGCTGCCCATCCTTCAGGTTTGGAAGAAGACCTTGATATCGAAAACGATTTCATAAAAGTCAAATTTCTGCTTCCATAAAATACTCCTCTCCTCCAGCTCATGGAACAGCAAGTCATTTCTAACTTTAAGAAACTGTATATGAAGGGTATTTTCCCCAGGTGTTTCCAGGTCACCAACGACACTGATTTGACCCTGTGTGACTTCTGAAAAGACTACTTCAATATCCTCCACTGCAAAGGCCTCACTGACAAGACATGGAAGGAGGTCCCTTACCGCATGCTGCAGTCTGCCTGGAGGAAACTTTGGATAGGTTGTGTGCCTGAAAGAGACTTCGAGGGTTTCAAGCAGGAGACAGCTGTCAATATAGCGAACGAGATTGTGGCCATAGGCCAAAGTTTGGGCTTGGAGGTCAATGAGGAGGATGTGGAGGAGCTCACCACCAAAGAATTGATAGGGTGCAAAGTGAACAGGTGAAATATATCCAAGAGGAGCAATCAGTGGAGGAGGAGGATGAAAGGGTAAAGGTTTCAAGTGATATATTATACGAAATTTTTAGTAAGTGGAGTGAAGTGCAGGCTTTCATTGAGATTCATCACCTGGACAAAACTGTGACCAACAGAGCAGTGAACATTTCAATTAACAATGTGATGTCCCATTTCAGAAAAATTTATCAACAAAGAAAAAGATAATTTTCTCTATATCGCTCTCTTGTGCCAATACCAGCCAGAGGACCACCTTGCAAGAGAGAACATACATGTAGATATTAATCACTAGAAATACCACCTGAACCTGAACAGCTGCCCAACGTCTTTATGGAAGGGGATGATAATGATGATTTTCCTCCTCCTCCTCCTTCTCCTTCTTCTTCTTGTGCCAGCAGCTAGCAACCACAAAGGTAAATTCCATGTTTTATTTTAATACAGTAGAATATTGTACTGCATTTTTCTATAATTAAGGTTATTTTTATTTCATTTACATATATTCTTGTCACATATAACCCATAAAGATAATTTAAAAAGGGATATTTCTGGGGTTGGGGACCGGATTATTTGGATTTACATGCATATCAATGGGAAAAATTGCTTTCAGTTACGAACATTTCGGCTCACAAAAGGGGATAGGGAACAGATTAAGTTCATAACTAGAGGTATCACTGTGTAATATAATCATCATTATAACACATTTCATGAATTAAAAAAAAATTAGAATACGTAAAAGATGAGAGTACACATATTAGCAGCCCCTCAACATTAATTTGGTCATGATTGGAAAAGTTAAAAAATATAAATGTAACAGCTACCATGCAATGAACGACTCTCTAAATATGTTAAAACAGTATTTGAAATGTAAATAAACACTATTAATTCTTTTCAAAAAGGCTGGTTAGCTGAACACCATTCGACCACAATATTGTAATAGAACTATCAAAATTTGTATAAGAGCTATATGAGAAGCACTTCTGAAATTAAGTTCTAATAAAATGAATGGACCTAGCTGTATATCACCAAGAGTAGCTTAAAATAACAATGCAGTATACGAAACAGCTTTGCCCTTGGTATGAAAATCTATATATTTTTGGTAAAGGCTAGAAGCTTAAGAACTTAATATGTATAAATATATCCCTTTTTGTAGTTGCTCTCCAAGCTGCCAGGCCGGATAGCCTTGAGTCCCTAAGGAGGGTCACTGCTGATCCCGGGCTTTTCCAAAGGGCTCTCAGTAAGAGTATGCTGCGTTGGCGACGTATGTAAATGTATGTGGTGCAGTCTTCCATTATGTGTTTTGTGGGTTGCTCACAATATCTCTAGTTAGACGGAGTTTTTCAGTGTAAAATAAGTTTTATGTGATTTGTGCTGAAAGAAGAGGAAATCGCCCAGCAGACCCAAGACTCTCCCAGGTTCTTGCCCCTCATGAGGGGCAGTGGATGGTTGTGGCAGTTTGTCCTCTTTTGCTACTCCACTTCTCATTTGCAGCTCAGGAGGCTGGACCTAGGCAGAAGGCACTGCCATTCCAGATCTTAGGACCCTTCTTAATATGGTTGGTTAACGAAAAACCTTTAAATACAGACCCCATCAGAATAAGATTAATTTACAAACAAAAACAACTTAATCACTCCACTTAGCTCCTTAGGGATAATGGGTTGCAACAATTCCCCTCCTCTACTTTGCTTGGGTCACCCACAAGGTAGGTGGGCATGAATCTGCTGCTGTGAGCTCCGACAGCTGCAGCTAGTTTACATCCACTGAGTTGTCACAAGGCAATTCCCCCTGTGATTGCATTAAATTTGTTTTTTCCGTCCTATCTTGCATTCCAAGTCTCCGCTCCAAACAATCACACCTTCATATATCCTCTTCTTTGTAGTCATTTCCAAATACCTATTTCTCATCACACTTATCCTCCCACATAAACATTTATTTGCTTCTTTAACTCTATGACTTACTTCCGCACCCAATCATCCATTCCCAGCCACATGTGACCCCAGATACTTAAAATTCTCCCCTTCCTCAAGCACCTCCCCAATCACTTTAACATTCAATTTGCCAACATTAACACTCCTCGTATATCTCATGACTTTACTTTTACTAGCTTTCACCAGTAACTTCCTTTTTTGACACACCCGAACAAAATCAGTCATCAAATGCTTCAGTTCATCCTCAGAATTAGCCACCAGTGGGTTATATCAAAATAGCAACCACTTCACTTTCCAAAACCTTCCATTCCCACCAACTTAATCCAAGCCTCTGCCTAGCACTCTTTCCTCTACTTCCCTAACTACTCCATCCATTAACACATTAGCAACCACGATGACATTACACAACCTTGAATTAACCCCAAATTCACCTCAAACCAGTCATTCATAACATTCCCGACTCTAACACATGCTCCAATATACATTTAAATACTCTTGACCACACTCAACAAACTTTCACATATTCCCTACACTTACTATAGTCCACAATGCCATTATCTCTATAACGTCTCAACATATTACTCTCTTTTACTTTTTACAAAACTCTTTGTTTCCTTCTCCCAAATACCCTACCAAGCTCCCCTACTAACTTTGCAGTTTCACCTCAGAATTAGCTACTAATGCAGAGTGCTCAATGAATAAATACTCATTTACTTCCCAACTCATGACACCCCCTTCAGACATTGTAGCTCCCTAGCCCGTTACTTTCCCTTCTTCAGCTATATCCAATAAATTATCCATCATTTCCCTACGATTAGCAAATAGTTAAGCAATGCTGTGTCTAACTATCATGAATTTGACTCATTTTAAAATAGGAATTTCCCATCAACAAGTCTCATTCTACACATATTTATTTACCAATCATTGGATTTGGTTTTACGTCACGAAGTTCCTTTTCTACTAAGGGCTAGGACGGTTGCCTTCTTACGAAGGACTTGTTTTGGCAGATGTAATCGTTACCCTAAGTGTATGCCCTTAATAACCTCAGTCCATGACGGGGCGCGAACCCTCGACCTGCCGCCTCAGAGTCACAGACGCTACCATTTTGCCATGGAGACTACTTCAATTATTCATAGTAAAATAAAAGTAATCACTTATCCCCTCAATCTGTATATCACCAACGTCTGAAAATTAATTTCCTCAAAGCAGTATCATTTCACTCCCTTTAAGAGTAATTAAGCATTTAAGAGATTATCCAAAAATACCTAAGCATTTTCGAAATTTCATCCAAAAATCCCTATTCTCACTGCTCTTCTCGCAAACTAGACCATAAGTACCTAAAACTGCAAATCTTAATTTGTTCATTCTTACCTTCACCCACATTAGTACCAATATAAATTCTTTCCACACTATCACACAATTCCATGCCTTATCACTTGACACTCTTACTACTCCCCCATCAATATATCTCTTGCTTACATCATATACTCTTCCTATAACTATCCCAAAAACTTCCTCTTTCATTACAAACTTACTTCACTTAATACCAAGACATCATGTATTCGGTCAGTATAGATTCTAATTCTAACATCGCTACAATCAAGCCATAGCATGCACATCCATAAATGCACCACTGAGATAGTGAAAGATTTTAATATCCTGGCTGGTCCTTATGTTTTTCTGTTGTCTTATAACAATAAAGATTTTTAACAACAGGGGGTGTGCTAGGGCCCCTTTCAATATCCCCTTTAGTCAGATTTTAAATGTTGAGAATGCAGATAAAGTATTTTTTGTGCCCTAACACCCTGGAATAACAAAAAAAGGAACTAACTAATAATTCAAAACAGTGACCCTGCCTGGCTGGTTGTGCACCGTCATTTTATTGCTAGCTGGCGTATATATGATACAATACGTATGACATGGTACTTACATATTCCATAAGCTTTTAATAAATTGCTTTCCACCAAACACATACAGCTTTAATATAATTTCCAGCATAAACATGCAAAGAAATATCCACTCTGCAACATCATCCCAATCAGAAGACTTTTCTGATATGCCAATTACAACAGCATTAACCAGTGTGAGTACATCAAAGAAAACTTGAAAGTATCTGAGAAAAAAAAAGACATTTTTAAAGGGTTTTTAACAAAATTTGAACAACTCAACCACAATACAATATCACAAGGATAGATTATTACTATCTTTCATATATCGATAATCTAACAAAATTTCCACTAATACAGTAAACTAATTACTGTCTTCAGAAACATATATTTCCTATTATGGATCAACAAAATTCTTGAGATGTAATAACATAACTAGCTTGGAGAACTATTCTTAAGAAATATCAGCTTGAATGACTTTAAATAAGTCTTGAATTATTTTAAATAAGTAACTCTTCCATCATGACGTTCTTGAATATTATAAGTGAACAAAGGCTTAACAACATCCACTGACACCTTTAAAGTCCAAGTTCTTCACTAAAAACCACTGCTTGCAAGTAAAATACGAGCATTTTAAAAAACTTGTTACTATTGTTTCTGCCAGAAAGAATACTGGTATATCATTAGATATTGAGAAATATATTGTTAAAATGCCTAAAATCAAAATTTATAAGCAAAGACAAAAGAGAGATACAATATTCACTGGCAGGCAGTACAATAGGCATCGCCTCTTTATCAAGCACCACTAAGGCAACATCTAATTAACTAGGAGTTATGAAGTAATCCTAAACATAATAAAGTATTTGATAAATCTTGAGCAGAATATCACATAATCAAAAGAATGAGAATTACAAACAGAAAAAGGACAAAGAGCTAAGGAAAATGTTACAATTACACAAACCTCCCAAAAACTACTTACGCATGCTTGACAATACGACGGATAATTCTGGAGGGTGGAGAGTTGTATATTGACGGAAATACTTGTTGAATCAAGGTCCTCTTATTCACAACTTCTAGGACTTCAACATTCAGCAAATCAGCTAGTTTTAAAAATTCTCCTCGATCTGTGAAGTTATATATATATATATATATATATATATATATATATATATATATATATATATATATATATATATATATATATATATATATATATATATATATATATATATATATATATGAATAATTTTTTTACCCCGACCGGGACTCGAACCTAGGACTTATGATTACTAAGTCAAGGCGCTACCACTACACCACAGAAGGTTAAAAGGAATCCAACCTTATAGCTTATATCTGCTATACTTAGGAATGAACGCATTCTAACTGAATGCCACTATGTTCATATTACAGATTCCCCAACCTCACTCGTGGCTTCATTTTAGAATTTAATTCAATTCCCAGTCTCATTCGGGCCATGAAATAACCAGATAAGCACATTACATATGTGAAAACATGAATCATTTTTTACCCCGACCGGGACTCGAACCTAGGACTTATGATTACTAAGTCAAGGCGCTATCACTACACCACAGAAGGTTAAAAGGAATCCAACCTTATAGCTTATATCTGCTATACTTAGGAATGAACGCATTTTAACTGAATGCCACTATGTTCATATTACAGATTCGAGTCCCGGTCAGGGTAAAAAATTATTCATGTTTTCACATATGTAATGTGCTTATCTGGTTATTTCATGGCCCGAATGAGATTGGGAATTGAATTAAATGCTAAAATGAAGCCACAAGTGAGGTTGGGGAATCTGTAATATGAACATAGTGGCATTCAGTTAGAATGCATTCATTCCTAAGTATAGCAGATATAAGCTATAAGGTTGGTTTCCTTTTAACCTTCTGTGGTGTAGTGGTAGCACCTTGACTTAGTAATCGTAAGTCCTAGGTTCGGGTCCCGGTCGGGGTAAAAAATGATTCATGTTTTCACATATGTAATGTGCTTATCTGGTTATTTCATGGCCCGAATGAGATTGGGAATTGAATTAAATGCTAAAATGAAGCCACGAGTGAGGTTGGGGAATCTGTAATATGAATATAGTGGCATTCATTTAGAATGCGTTCATTCCTAAGTATAGCAGATATAAGCTATAAGGTTGGATTCCTTTTAACCTACTGTGGTGTAGTGGTAGCGTCTTGACTTAGTAATCATAAGTCCTAGGTTCGAGTCCCGGTCGAGGTAAAAAATGATTCATGTTTTCACATATGTAATGTGCTTATCTGGTTATTTCATGGCCCGAATGAGATTGGGAATTGAATTAAATGCTAAAATGAAGCCACGAGTGAGGTTGGGGAATCTGTAATATGAACATAGTGGCATTCAGTTAGAATGCGTTCATTCCTAAGTATAGCAGATATAAGCTATAAGGTTGGATTCCTTTTAACCTTCTGTGGTGTAGTGGTAGCGCCTTGACTTAGTAATCGTAAGTCCTAGGTTCGGGTCCCAGTCGGGGTAAAAAATGATTCATGTTTTCACATATGTAATGTGCTTATCAGGTTATTTCATGGCCCGAATGAGATTGGGAATTGAATTAAATGCTAAAATGAAGCCACGAGTGAGGTTGGGGAATCTGTAATATGAATATAGTGGCATTCATTTAGAATGCGTTCATTCCTAAGTATAGCAGATATAAGCTATAAGGTTGGATTCCTTTTAACCTTCTGTGGTGTAGTGGTAGCGCCTTGACTTAGTAATCATAAGTCCTAGGTTCGAGTTCCGGTCGGGGTAAAAAATGATTCATGTTTTCACATATGTAATGTGCTTATCTGGTTATTTCATGGCCCGAATGAGATTGGGAATTGAATTAAATGCTAAAATGAAGCCACGAGTGAGGTTGGGGAATCTGTAATATGAACACAGTGGCATTCAGTTAGAATGCGTTCCTTACTAAGTATAGCAGATATAAGCTATAAGGTTGGATTCCTTTTACCCTTCTGTGGTGTAGTGGTAGCGCCTTGACTTAGTAATCATAAGTCCTAGGTTCGAGTCCCGGTCGGGGTAAAAAAATGATTCATGTTTTCACATATGTAATGTGCTTATCCGGTTATTTATATATATATATATATATATATATATATATATATATATATATATATATATATATATATATATATATATATATATATATATATATACAGTGTTCCCCCGGTTATTCGCGTTTCTTGGTTCGCGTTCTCACTGTATCGCGTATTTTTTTTTGGATAAATTATTATTTTATTTCATGGGTATATGCAAAAATATTAAAATATTAAAAAAAAAAGTTCAGTATTTTCATTTTTTTTATTGAAAAAAACATATTTCATTATCTAATTGATAAAAAAAAAAATTCCAGCCTACGAATAATAAAACAGTAAAAAATAGTAAAAAACAAATTTA
The DNA here is from genome assembly GCA_037179515.1 of Halocaridina rubra. NCBI lineage: Eukaryota > Metazoa > Arthropoda > Malacostraca > Decapoda > Atyidae > Halocaridina > Halocaridina rubra. Next base: position 2,634 of record JAXCGZ010018288.1, on the reverse strand, counting down.
GATAGATAGATACGTTTATTGACCACCTCTTTTGAAAAGTACAGTATAATCTTTACAAAAGGAATATTTGGTCCAAATTACAATGAATAAATACAATAGGTTTTGTACAATCATCAAATAAGTAAATGAATTTT
>JAXCGZ010018287.1:0-20501 GCA_037179515.1 Halocaridina rubra | reverse complement strand
GCATCCCTCCCCACTGCCGAGGTTGCGTAACATTCGCCAAGCGGCCTTGTCTCACAGGTACTGTGTGGAGATTTGTAGCTCGCGGATTGGTTGGTGCAGCAACTGCTTCTTCCAATCTACTTCCAGACTCTGGAACTCTCTTCCTCCTTCTTTCTTTCCTAAATCTTATAACCTATTTTCCTTGAAAAAACGTACCTATATTCATCTCAGGGCCTTATCTCTAGGTCCTCAGCACTTCGACTATTCTTTCAGCGTGTCCTTTTCCTATTGTGTATCAATACTTCGTCTCTTCCTTGTCCTTAACCTTTTGCTCTTTCTTCGTCTTAATGTTTTCTTCTTGCCAAGGCCTTTATTGATGAAGGCAATTTTCTTACCTGTCCCTGTGTCACGCTCCTTATATATATATATATATATATATATATATATATATATATATATATATATAATATATATATATATATATATATATATATATACACACACACACACACACGTATGTGGTTCGCGGATTGGTCGGTGCAGCGACTGCTTCTTCCCTTCTACCTCCAGACTCTGGAACTCTCTTCCTCCTTCTGTCTTTCCTAATTCTTATGACCTTTCATCCTTCAAAACGCAGATCTATCGTCATCTCAGAGCCTAGTCCTCCATATCTCTGGTCCTCTGTACTTTGACTGTTTTTTTTCTGCCTGTCTTTTCCTTTGTGTGACATTACATCATATCTGCCTTGTCGCTTAACCTTTTTCTTTTCCTTCGTCTTAGTATTTTCTCGTGCCCGGGCCTTTATTGATGAGGGCAGTCTGCCTGCCCCGGTGCCACACTCTAAAAAAAATAAAGAAAAAAAAATAATATATATATATATATATATATATATATATATATATATATATATATATATATATATATAATCTGTAGCCAGTATAGCCAAGCATTAACGCTTGCGAATTTGATTCATTGGGTCGAGAATTCTCTTCCCGACACGGTCTAAGGTCAGAAAATGTAACCAAATTCTTTCGCTAGAAGGCACCGTCCTAGCCTTTAGTAGGAAAGGGTTTTCGTGACGTAAAGCTGATCACACACACACACACACACACACACACACACACACACACACACTATTATTATTCCATCTTGGTATGCATTTATGAGAATTTTCATACGCGTGTGGGTGTTTGTACTTTGAACACTGCTGCGTTTAAAGTACGGCAGATGGTTTTTTTTTTAACTATTTATTATGAAATTAGTTAATTACTTCCATGTCTTTTAAACAATAACTTTCTGTAAGGTGTTAGAAGGCGTGGACTACGTATATTAGTTTCGGGTGAATGTATGCGTTTTGACTCGACCACCTTCATTACAAGGGGAATAGCCGCCATTGCCTATGTAGGCATGTTCTCGTATATTTAAGTTTTATGAGTTAGACTGTAATGCTACAATGCTTTCATCTCGAAATTAAATGAAAAAAAATGTATTAGGGAGCTCGCTTCATGGATTCTGCTACCGGGCGAGTGATTTCACGAGCCAACATCTCATTCTTATCTCTGAAGAGGTCTGGTGTAGCAAGCTATAAGCAGTGCGAATCGCCTTAAGACACTGTAGTAGGAACCAGTGCTTTGAACTGTAGAGAAAAAAAAATGATCTAAATAGCATTCAGTTACTGTAATGACGATCGAGAAATATGAAGAAAGGAAGGCATTTCTCAGATGACCTCCTTTAGATGTTTGTGAGATTATTTCTTTTAAATATGAAAATGATAGATAGACTTTTCGTGGCCAACATTCAATATGGAGAGATGATAATTAACTTTACTAATATGTTGGGCACTATTAGAATGTCTGCAAAGGAAACACTTTTAGTCATTTGCTTTGCTCAAGAAAAAACGCAAATTTACACTATAGTCCAATGGCGTAACTGAAGTTTAATATATAAGTAATGAGTTATTTAATCAAGATGAAAAAGCAAGAGCATAAAAAAAAGAAAGATCTCTCTTAGAAAATGTTTTACCTCCAGAGTTTTCATATAGAGGAAAAGGAAAACTGAATTTCGTTGTTTATTGCACTTAAATGGATATATATATATAACTTCCTCATTATCTTACATTACTAAATGCATATGTGGTTGACGCAGTTTTCCATTGTTTGCCCCTTTTGTTTACTCATTTGTATCTTTGCTCATTTAGTTACTTTGATTTTCTTATTGGCTTATAAAGAGAATGCTCTCTCTTAAAAAATCTTTTTACCTATTTACAAAAGCTATAAGACTCCTTGATATTATAGTGGCCGAGTAAAAGCAAAAAACTATTCTTTGCGGGAATAAAGTACGACTTTTACGACATGTAATAATAATAATAATAATAATAATAATACTTTATTTCCAACATACATTGGGTATTCAAATATGGGTGTACAATTAAAATTTACAAGTAAAATCTTCCTTTAAGAGTAACTTCTTAAGATTATATTTAAAAGTATACACTGAACCAGCATTTTTTAGTTCTCTGGGAAGCTGATTATATAAATGAGGTCCACGAATGTTTATATCTCTTGAGCCAATATCAGTTTTAGACCTTCGTACTAATAAATCTTCCCCTTGACGGGTAGTTAACCCGGTAACTGAGCTTACTGTAGAAAAATTATACAAGCAATCAGGAATATTGTTTCTTAGTATATTAAAAACAAAGGTACATATATCAAAAACATATTTATCTCTAATCTTTATCCATTCTAGATCTTTTAAAACAGGAGAGATGTGCTCGTATTTTCTTACATTGCCAACAGCCACTCGTGCTGCAAAGTTTTGTAACTTTTGTATTCTTTGTAATTGAGTCTTATTTGTACATCCCCAAACTTTGAGACAGTAATTAATTAAACTCATAGCTAAGGACTGGACAATTATTATACGAGTTGATGTTTCAAATGAGTCTTTTACCCTATTTAGATATATTAGAGTACCCATTACTTTTTTATAAATTTCATCTATATGCATTTCAAAATTCATGTAACGGTCAAAATAGACACCTAGGTTCTTTACCGAGTTCATTGGCTTAATGATATTACCGTTAAAATTTATATGAAGATTGTCATCAACTTCTGATAATAATTGTCTGGATCCGATAAGAATAGATTGGGTTTTAGTTTCATTAAGTAACAGACCATTTTTTAGAAAGTAACGTTTAGCCATATACAAAATTTCTTCTGCTCTACGAATAATATTTTCTAAATCATTAATTTCTCCTTCAATTAAGATTTGAGTATCGTCAGCATATTGAATGACATAACAGTTAGGTAAATATTTTACTAGATCGTTTACATATATTAGAAAAAGTATAGGTCCTAGGATCGATCCCTGAGGGACCCCAAACAATACCTTCTTGGAACTTGAAACTGTATCTTTTATTCTGACTGACTGGTAGCGGTTTTTTAAATAGTTCTCGAACCAGCTTGGGTCAATGTTCATTTTTTTTGCATTTTTCTAATAATATACTATGGTTTACACTATCAAAAGCTTTAGAAAGATCGAGTAGTAGTAGCAATGATATTTTCTTATTATCTATATTTTTGTATATTTCATCTGATATTTTCAATAAGGCAGTTTCAGTTGATAATTTTGGCCTGAAACCGTGTTGACTTTTTGCAATAAGTTTATTTTTTTCAAGAAACTCACTTAACTGATTTGCAACAATCTTTTCAAGTATCTTTGATAAAATTGGTAGTAAAGAGATTGGTCTATAGTTAGAGACGTCGTCAGGATTTCCATTTTTAAAACCAGGAATTACATGGGGATTTTTCCATAAATCTGGGTAGATATTGGTAACTATGGAAGTATTGATTATTACCGTCAGATAATAAGCTATTACAAATAATGAATCTCTAATAAAACGAAAACAAATTCCATCTGATCCATATGCATTAGAGTCTTTCAGATTTTTTATTACTAAGATTACTGTATTACAATCTACTGTAGTAGGGTTAAAGACATCATTACTTCTATTGAATGCACTATGTTCTTGAACATTATTATTATTATTACTACCATCATCACTATTATCATTACCATTACTACCACCATCATTATTATTTACACCATTATCAACATTTCTATTATTATTACTACTACCATCATCATTATTATTACCACCATTACTATTATTGATTTCATTTATTATTTCTTTTTTTGTTTTTTCAAAGGTTTTTTTTCCCCACTTCAGCGAAAAAATTATTGAACTCTTCTGCTTTAGCACTTACATCTACCTCATCGGGTATAATTGATATGTTACTACTTTTATTACAGTTATTGGAAAGCATGGTTTTAGCAATTTTCCATGTATCAGAGATATTGCCTTTAGCGTTTTGAAATTCATTTTTGTAATACTGTTTCTTACTGTTACTTAATAATGATTTTACTTGTTTCTTATGCTCTGTAAACTTTTCTCTTAAAGGGATATTATCTCTTTGTAGTTTTACTTCATTTTGTAGTTTGTCTCTTTCTTTCATAATGTTTTTTATGTCATCTGTTATCCAAGGAGCGGGGGGACGAAATATTTCTCTTGTCACGAGTGGTGCACATCGATCTATACATGATGATAAGACACTGGTTAAAATATTTACTTGTGTATTAATATTATCGGTATATAGAATTTCATTTAATTTATGTACTTCATTCATAAGTAAACTACAAAGTAATTCTTGTGAATAATTTCTTAAGCATCTGAATGTTTTAAAGATTGGTTGTCTCTTTGGTTTGCGAATATTTAGGGACGTTACAATTTCCTCGTGGTCTGCTATAGGGCTTGGCATTACGTCACACTTAGTTATCATATGTTTGGAGTTTGTTATTACTAGATCGATTTGGGAAACTGAAGTGGGAGTGATTCTAGTTGGTTTATTTATAATCTGTTCTAGATTTAAATTCTTAATAAGTCTACTCATTTTATTTTCTCTTTTTAGTTGATCATCATTAAAATCGCCATATATAAAAACTGGTTTGTTTTTTAAAATGATCTCCTTAAAAACGTCCAAAATATAGCTAAAGGAGGTTACCGAGGCTTTGGGGTGGCGGTACACGCAGCCTATGATAATAGAAGGAAACTTTTTATGTTGGACAGAGATCCATTTATCTTCCACTCCTTCGTGCTTCTCAGTTTCAAGATTTAGTTCAGTGGCCTTCAAATAATTTTTAACATATAAACATACACCTCCACCTCTACCACTGTCATAGCGATAAATATTATATGAAGGAATATTAATAAATGCATTATTAATTGACGGATACAGCCATGATTCGCTAATGCAAAGAACATCAATATTTTCTTGTACAAGCATATGTTCAATTTCTAGTATATGGGATAACAGGGATTGTGCATTTATATGTACGACAGATAATCTATCATTATATTTACAAGTAACTTTCACATCGGCAGCAGTAACAGCAACAGCAGGAGACGAGGTATTACCATGTTTCATTGGGGTGGTATCCATAGTCATAGTTGTAGTTTCGACTGTGTGATTCTGCTGGGAATTCATCATTGTAGTGTGTTCTGGGGTTAGCCCATTGATCCTGGTGTCTGTACCTGCCGTTGGATGTGTAACGCTGGTTTGAGTACGTGCCGTGGTATGATCGGGCCTTCCCAAAGTTTGTAAGCCTAGGTGAGTGTCTAGGGTTGTAAGAGCCATCACTCCAGGAGAAGTCTCTTGTGCGTGGACGGCGATAAGAGAGGTTTGTATCGTGTCTCTTTCTGTAGTCTCGCGTATAGGGGATTGTTCCATTAGCTCTTTGCTGTTTATTTTGGTATGACTGTAGTTTGGGATATTTTGTAGAATACCCAGGTTGTGTCCATTGTTTGCTCCCACGAAATGGCTGGACACTTGTGCCTGTAGGCCATTGATTCAGTTTGTAAGGCACATATTCAAATCCTTTCGATATCGTTATTGCGAAGGAAACCCAGTTTGGTGTGCGATAAAGCTCCTTAATCAAGACTTCTTCAGAAGGAATGCCTTGATTTGTCAGTGTATTACGTATCTCTCTCTCAAAGGGGTTGCCAGGAATGCGAATATATATTTGAGCTGTAACCCTTGCACTTGCATTATTTGGCAACTGTGGCTGTGGGGGAGAGGACTTCGATGGAATGTTTAGAATAGAGATTGCTGCTATTTTGTCTTTTCTGTTTTCTTCATTGTTTCGCAGTCTATTGCTGGGTTGGTTATTTGTGCTGGAAGATGTAATTTGGGTGTCCTGGTTAGTGACAGTTGCTGTGTTGTTAGGAGTAGTGGAGATTGACTCTATATCTTCTTCGCTGTTTTGCAACTCTTTACCAGGTTGGTTGTTTGTGCTGGGAAGAATCTTGTTCTGGTTAGTGCCTGTTGTTGCATTGTTAGGAGTAGTGGGAAAGGACGCTGTTGTTTCATCACTATTTTGTAACCTGTTACTGATTTGATTATTTATGCTAGATGGTGTATTCAGGTTGTCTTGATGGCTATCACTTTTATCTGGATCTACTTCTTCTTCACTACCACTGTCACATTCATCACTCAATGCACTGAAGAAATTGTGAGTAGAGACAGAAAACCTAGTTTGCAGAACCTGAGGGTTGTTGATAGAAGGGACATCATCACTGTTAGGTGACAGCACTGAACTGAGAGGTGGAGATGTTTCTAATAGCAGTTTCAACCTAGAATTATCTCTTTTAAGTAGGACAATGTCAGATTCTAGTAAACCCACCTTGTGTTGTAAGGCTTTCACCTTTTCAGCATCTGCTTCCAAAATTTTCACCTTATCTGCAAGACTTTCTATCATTCGATGTAGGTCTCCTAGGTCGTGTGTTTTTTTAGACTCTATGGATTTTACAACCGAAGTTTGAGGTTGAAAGAGTTTGTCAAGTTCACCATTTATTTCATTCATTGAGATATTCAGGACACTTGCGCTAAGAATGATTATGTTTGTAATTATATCTTTTTTTACACGTTTTTTATGATGTGTTTACCACTGTATTGGGGAAAGAGTTCCACTACCTTCGAAAGCAAAAGTTGACTTGTTTTGTACAGAGTGACTTTTTTAATTTTTTCCAATTCCCTTCTGATGTCCTCACGTGAATATACGAATATTCTGTCCAGAGATGATATAAACACTTCGGGAAAATTATCAGTATTTACACACGTAAGGTCAGAAAGGTCAACATTTTCCGATGAGGACATTCTGGTGTGAATGGGAGGGAAACTGCGGTATGAGGGGAACTGCAGGTTCACCTAAGAAAGGTCCTTTTTAGGTCGGTCGCGAGAGGTTGTGGTTGAAATCGGTAACACTGGGAGAGACACTCTCAACGGTTTCTGTTATGTTATAAGATTATAATGAATTTTCTTTGTATCTTTTTAAACACTAAAGTTGTAATAATCACTCTGACTTAAATTTGAAGATTTATATTTCAGTATGCTTTCGTTAATTTTATAGCTGTGCATTTAAACTCTGTCACTTGAGAGAGAGAGCAATCATTGTTTCTAGAAATATGGGTGCCGAAAGTCATATATTGCATGTTAAAATACTCATCATCCTTTGCACTTGAGTGGGTACAGAACCTGGATAACCTAGGAGGTCCCGATTCCAGCTACCAAAGTTCGTCAGTGCAGCTCGAAACTTCGCAAGTGTCGTAAGGAATATTAACGGAGGGTAGTGGTGTTCATCGCATGCTAGTTTCTTTGAACTCAGCATGCTCAATGAGTACATCATATATTGTACGGGTTAACGATGAAAGAGTATCTTTACGAGCTTCGCCCTCGATTGAGAAAAAAAAATCCCGTTCTCGAGTTTTCATTAAAAAAAAAAAAAAAGTCAACATAATCTTCGGCAAAAGAAATGCCAACAGTAATTCTTGGGCAGCTTTCACACCAAAGTGGCACGTCGCACGTGGCACGCCAGTTGAAAACGAACATCCGGAAATATATGAAACCTTTCACACAGAAGTGGCGAGACACGTCCATGTGCCACTTCTGTGTGAAAGGTTTTATATAGTTCAAGATGTTCGTTTATAACTGGCGTACCACGTGGCATGCCACGTGCGACGTGCCATTTTGGTGTGAAAGCGGCCTAATGTTTTAGTAAATGAAGCGACCTAGTGTTTTAGTAAATGACATGGCGCGTTTACAGTTAACCCGAGTAAGCCTATTACGCACTTTAAACAGCCGAAAGGGCAACAGAAGACCTATAATGCAAGTGCATGAACCCGGCAGTGGAACACAAAACGAAATGGTCAGAGAGTGCCGCCTCTTGCGCCCACCCCGGGGGAGAAACCCCAACCAATCCCCCCTCCAACGTATCCCCACAAAAACAAGAAATGAACAGAACGAAAAACACGTTGGAGGGCAAACTGGTCAGTTTTTATGAGCCTTTCGTGGTTGCCATTATACAGCCATGGTTGATGTTGTGCTTGTGTGTGTGTGTGTGTGTGTGTGATTACCTAATTGTGCTTACGGGAAAGAGCCCAAAGCTCGTATCTTCCCGTCTCCTGATCGGTTCGTGTGTGTGTGTGTGTGTGTGTGTGTGTGTGTGTGTGTGTGTGTGTGTGTGTGTGTGTGTGTGAGAGAGAGAGAGAGAGAGAGAGAGTTTTCAGCTATTCAATACTAAAATATATCAACAATTACCCTAGCACGTTCGCCATTTATTTTTGCTGATAATCTGTGATTTTATTCAAAAAGATACCGTAAGAATAAATCACCAAAATGAGAGCATATTTAACCAATCAAAGAGGAATCAGTTGCATCTATAATCAAAGGAAGGTATCTACTCTATACCCAGATTGCCGAAGGTGGAGAGCCCTCTAACGCATAAGGCGTGGATACTCCTATGTCTGGCTAGTCTATGAGCTTCACAAATAAGTGGCAATATATATATAATACATCTGCCTTACCCTTCAGGACACTATGTCTGGTGAGTTCTTTTATTCTATGTTTATAACAAGGAGAGATTAAAATTGTCCAAAAATCATCATGTTTTAATTTAAGTTTGTGGACTCGTTAAATCCCAACTGTTATAGAGAATCTGTCTCACGTACTCTTGGGAACAGTGTGGGGACCGTCACAACATTGTGGTAAATTACTCAATACATGAGGCGACGAATCCCGCGTTCGAGCTCACAGCGGAGCATTGAGAAGGTCATCCAGAGTTAACTGCCCAACTTCAATCCGTCTGTGTCCGTCCTCAAATTGGGGATTAACTGTAACACGCACACAAACTCATAGGAACAGTGTAATTATACTGGTCGTAATTCAGGTTCAAGAGGAAAAGTCTGTCTCTCCTCCAAACAGTACTTGTAAATCGCTCTGATTTATTGGCAAATGCCTCAGATTTGTGTGTGTGAGAGAGAGAGAGAGAGAGAGAGAGAGAGAGAGAGAGAGAGAGAGAGAGAGAGAGAGAGAGAGAGAGAGAGAGAGAGAGAGCATTTGAATTTGCCACTGACCTTTCAAACCGTTATATTTTTTAAAGAGTAAGATTCTTAATGTTAGTAGTATATAATACTTACAATTTTTACTCATGGAATAATCGCTTTAGAGATCTGCAGTAAATGCAGGTACAGAGCCAATTTCTCATGCTTATTAGGTCGCTTTCACACTAAAGTGGCACGTCGCACGTGGCATGCCAGTTGGAAACGAACATCCGGATATATATGAAACCTTTAACACAGAAGTGGCACATGGGACGTGTCACACCACTTCTCTGTGAAAGGTTTCACATATTTCCGGGTGTTTGTACGTGCCATGCCACGTGCGACGCGCCACTTTGGTGTGAAAGCGGCCTTATACAATGAAAACCATCTCCACCGAAGAGCACACTCAAAACCCACAACAACAAATTCTATTCCTGACCCGCGAGGTATTCAGCTACAAAAATGACTCAGTCATAAGGAATTTCCGATGTTGAATGTAATAAAAACAATGTACAGCTTTAAGCCAAAATCCAATATTCGCAATATTACATATCACTGTGTATAAATTGTACTATACTATATGCTGATGTACTTGAAAAATAGGACATGATTCCAATACAGGCAGGGTCTCTCTCTCTCTCTCTCTCTCTCTCTCTCTCTCTCTCTCTCTCTCTCTCTCTCTCTCTCTCTCTCTCTCTCTCTCTCTCTATATATATATATATATATATATATATATATATATATATATATATATATATATATATATATATATATATATATATATATATATATCCATAAAATGCCTACTCACTTTCGGTATATTTAAAAACAGTTCTTACCTCAATACTTTGGAAGTTTGGCAAATGACCTATATCACGACCACACTGAGATTCCTGCTTGTAGGCAATCAATAGCAATGTTAGTAACATATAGTGAGAATATGCACCCATTGTGGCACTTAGTGATCATTTTAATTTATCCTGGCTCCAATAGTAAAATGTAACCAAATCATACAAAACCTATCTGATATACTCTCATTGCATATCGAAAGCATTGTAGAACACATAATAAAATATGAATTTGGGTTAATCCCTTGAAAAGTTGAAGTCTGTCTCCTGCTTATACTGCATAGTTATCACATAAAAAAAGAACCCCAAATCTGTTCAATGTCAATTGGATAAATATAATATTATACAATGAAATAATATCACACCGCTTATCGCTCATTACGAATAGGAAAGCTCAAATAGAATTAAAGAAAAAAAAATGAAAATTTGGTATATTGTGATCTTACCAGAATCCTCAAGAGCGAATAGCCGAATTGGCGAAAAATATCCTCTTAAAAGATATCTAAATGTCAAAAACAACTGTAAATTCACGAGTAGCTAAAACTTCCAGAGAAAGATCACCAAAAGACGTGTATATAACACAGAGCTCTGCAACACCTTTTTCCATGGACGTAACCTATACCACTGAATTCCCCCAGAAATATCGCCAGAGATAAAATGCCACAAAGTATTTTATCTCTCAGACTTATCAGTTACCACAAGGTCTTATCTTTCATTTAGGTATTTATCATATATAAAGGACAATCGAGCCTTATCAAATTCATGCTTCAGAACGCGATCTGAACGTAAACACATCACGTCACTTAGATTACATACGAAATGTAATTTCCTATGTATGCCATTTGCGGTTATAAAACCCAAAGATTAAGCCAAACAAAAGAATATTCCAAGAAGGAATATTACTCTATCTAAACTCATTATCTGTTTGTTACCTTATCAATGATAAAACAAAAATTGAAATCCAAAAGGCTCAAGAGTGCAGAATTTCGTAAACCATTCTGTCAAAAGTTAATAACATGTCAGCACATAGCAGCAAGTAATAAATAAGCATCAATGAAACCCTAGAACAAGAAAAAAATCTATTTCGCCAAGTCTCAATTGAATAATAGCTAAAAGGGTTGCTAATCCGCCATCGATCAATTCATACCATCAACAAAGGCACAATTAAGGGTACTGCTGAAAATCTATTGTGATCGGTTTTATGTCACAGACTCATTTTTCCTTTAAGGGCTAGGGCGATGCCTTCTTGCGCAGTACTTTAGTTTTGGCAAGTGTGGCCTTTTCACTGAGTGAAAGCCCTTTCTAATATCAGACCGTGGTGGGCCGCGAACCTACGACCTGACCAATCAAAGTCGCGAGCGTTACCACTTGGCCACGGTGGCAAAATGAAGAGTATAGTTGAAAAAACTGTTAATGATAGCGAACTCAAGTAGGGAGAGATGATAAATGGAATGGCGCATTTTATTATATCAAAAAAACTTGGGGAGAGGGTAGGAGGGGGTAAAAGAGCATTTAGCTACGAGGGGGGGGGGTAAAAGAGCACTTAGCTAGGAGGGGGGGTAAAAGAGCACTTAGCTATCTTCTTATCGACATAGATAATTAAAACAATCATATATTTTTTTTCTAGGAACACTTCATAAACTAACAACAGCTTCCACATGAAATAATAAAAGTAAAAGCTTCTAGGAATAAGTATTATTTATTATTAGGACTATTACAAGATATATTCATATCTCGCAAAACACAAGAATGAAACACGTTTCGTCTCTCAAAATGCTTAAGGGGGGTTTATACGGTCAAACGGTTCGTCGAACGCGGTTCGACAGACAAGTGTTTGAAGTGATGTTCGAACGTGTGAACGGGGTATTTGGTTATCGAACACGATCGACAAACGTGTTCGACAACCAAATACCCCGTTCACACGTTCGAACATCACTTCAAACACTTCTGTCGAACCGCGTTCGACGAACCGCTTGACCGTGTAAACCCCCTTTACTACAAATGTATACACACCATTCTCCAATATCAAATAGGTTTATCCAAATACGAAAATACCTTTTGACTGTTGACTTAAAAAGGCTGATAAACGGTGATACAACATTCCATTACACCCACTTTGTCTCTGCTCCGCCAGTCAATTTTATGATAACTCTCTTTGTCCTTGGCATGACATTCTGTGCCTAGATATATATTTTTTTCTTTCTTTGTTATAAATGGGGGATGTGTGACGGTCATTCCCTCTTGTTCCGGCTTTACGTCCCAGACTCCCTTTTCAACCAAGGGTTAGGACGGTTGCCTTCTTGCGAAGGACTGTTTTTGGCAGATGTACTCGTTACCCTGAGTGCATGCCCTTGCTAACCTCAGACCGCGACGGGGCGCGAACCCTCGACCTGACGCCTCAGAGTCGCGGACGCTACCGTTTGAGCCACGGTGACTACCTGATGGTCATTCCCTCTATAAAAGCAAAAGCTCTTTAAGATATTTTTTCCATTATTTTCTTATGAGTGTTACACCAGGACGGGCAAAGAATATAACCCTCATATAGCCTGGGAAAGAGGAAACCATATAGCAAAGAGAAAAAGAGATGCAGAGTGTCAAAACGTGTCAGATGTGAGGGGATGATTAGAGATGTGTAACGATTAAAAAAACTTATATTTAGTGTAGATTTAGGCATAGAAAGAGGACCGTAACTGAAGGAAGATTCAACACTGACCTGGCCAGGCTAGTCCTATTTAAGTCCAAAAAGACCTTCAGCTCTCTCTCTCTCTCTCTCTCTCTCTCTCTCTCTCTCTCTCTCTCTCCAGCGTAGTTACCTCAACGAACGGGAAAGCTAGTTCATTTTGACTGATGTGAGTGAATGTGTATTATGAAATAAAGAACTACACGAGTACCCAAATGGTTTTCGGTACATAAACTATACAAGATGTGCAATACATTGTAATCAGCAATTCATGACAACAGAAATATGACAATACAGCATATTCTTACTATCTAATCACAATTTCATTACTTGCATGGAGGCAAGCACTCAAGCATTGTACACTAATTTCTCAACTTGCTGATAACACAGTATACACATACATACATACAGTACATACATAACAAAGCCGCACAAACATACTCACACAGAGTAAACAGGTTTTCAAGATGTAGGCTATATAAGAAAATTTGAGGAAAAAAAAAAAGGCAGATACGCCTCTATGCATCAAATACCATCTTTTCAAGCTATTAATAAGAGAAAATGGAGATATCCTAATACACATAAAATACACATATAAAAAAACAACAACTTCTCAAGAGATTAATAACATAATAATATATACAGTGTATGTGGGACACTTCCAAGTTATTTCACCGCTCGCTTATAGATGAGGGTACAGAAAGATACAAAAACACATATATGATTCAATGCTAACATCAGCAAAAAAAAAAAATAAATAAAAAAATAAAACTAAAAACAAGAAAACCGTATAGTGTTTTTCTATAACGAAGAAACTTAGGAGAGAGACATAATATGGAGTGACCTCTTCAGTGGTTACCTTGTACAATTCTCTCTCTTAGATTATGGTTCTCTTCTAGGGTTTCAGATTATGTAAAGGAGACCAGAAAAATGGCTACCCTGTTACACCAGGTAGTTGCTGTTATTTATTTGTTTCTAGCTTATAACGTTCTGGCTATGAAATCCCGAAGGCCATATTCCTAACAGAACAATACAAATATTTTGCACACACAAAAAATAAAAAATAAAATGCATATTATGACGATCAACTTTACTCCAAATTAAACATCTACATTTTTATAATTTCTTATCAACATAAATTGTCAAGTTTCAAATAATATAGTTTCTTTCCGATTGGAAATTTTTACGTTTATGGCCTGACTCACAGATGGGGATACATAAAGAAGGTACTGTGCAAACCATTTCTTGGCAACTAAGCTCTTTTTTATGATTGTGACACCTGGACGAGCCAAAAAAAAAAATAAAAAATCTGCCCTCATCTGGTCTGAGTACAAAGTAAAGAAAAAGAGAGATGGGGAGTGTTGGGACTTGTCATATGTGATGGGATAATAAGAGATGTGTAACGAATATCCAAGACTATTCGGTGTTGACTTAGGCTCTAAGATATACCCTAAGTAATATGATGTTTGTACGTTAATAAAGCCCATGTTCCAAGAAACGTGCAAGTAGCGAGAGTTCTGTGAGTACATTGCTTATATATATATATATATATATATATATATATATATATATATATATATATATATATATATATATATATATATATATATATATATATATATATATATATATGAAACGCTCAAAAGTACCTTGAGTTTTGTAGGTAAATTATTTATACAAAAACTACATGACATAATAAGTACCACGAGAGTAATTAGAGAGCAATTTATGTTTAAATTCCAAATACTGACCAAAATTAGCACGAGTTTAGTTGGCAGGCTAATTAAATATGAACAAGCTCTAAGCAACTCCAAAAGTATCCTGAGAGGACTGCATTATAAACTAAAATTAACAGAAGATAAGTTAATCTACAGTGAAAATTAAAGGGCTAACCAGACGATCAATATTACTGACAGTATTTCCTGTACTGTCATTATTACTGTCGGTGTGTCCATCATATGGACGTAGTAGTTCACACCAATAGAATAGTGTCAGTATTTTTACTGATAGTAATAATGATCGTCTGTACCCCCCTTAACTCTCATAGTCTAATTTCCAGAAAAAGACACCAATTTGCTGTGTTTTCACTTATCACTATAACCTCAACAGATTTCAGATCACATGTTCCGGATCGAAAACATCCTGTTGTAAAGCAAACATTTACTCTTAAAGATAAACGGACGTAAACACACATTCCAATTGATTTGGTTTTGTTTGTGTGTTTGTTTTCGGTTTTACGTCACGAACTCCCTTTTCAACTAAGGGCTAGGACGGTTGCCTTCTTGCGAAGGACTTGTTTTGGCAGATGTAATCTGCCAAAACGAGTCCTGCGCAAGAAGGCAACCGTCCTAGCCCTTAGTTGAAAAGGGAGTTCGTGACGTAAAACCGAAAACAAACAAACATACAAACAAAACCAAATCAATTGGACTGTGTGTTTACGTCCGTTTATCTTTAAGAGATTGAGTTAGTTTAATTTCCTTTCCTTTCACGTATTCAACACTTTAGCCGAATGGATTCATAATGAGTTATTTGCGTAAAGAATAGCAACCATTAGTTAACGCACACATACACGCACACAATATTCTTTATTATAATCTCAGTGTGGCTGTAGATGAAGATTCTATATAACTGTCTTCCCTCTATATTACGAACACTTGGGTTTAGCAAAAACACAAATCGCTTACTAGCACTAAAGGGGGGTTTACACGATCAAACGGTTCGTCGAACGCGGTTCGACAGAAGTGTTTGAAGTGATGTTCGAACGTGTGAACGGGGTATTGGGTTGGCGAACACGTTTGTCGAACGTGTTCCACGTTCGACAACCATATATCCCGTTCACGCGTTCGAACATCACTTCAAACACTAGTCTGGCGAACCGCGCTTGACGAACCGTTTGACCGTGTAAACCGCCCTTTAGGAAGGGCATCCAACCGTAATAGTGTTGCATTAAAACTGTCACTCATCAGCAGATGCTAGCGAGAAACAGTGACTTCATAGGAAAGAATAAAAAAGGTTTAAGTAACCTTAACCAAGCCTGGGAAGCGGGTTAGCAAAAATGACAAGAAGGAGAGCCAGTTGTGAGGGAATCATTTCAAGTTTATCATACTTCCGCCTGTAATGAAGATATACCATCACACGGAGCTTGTTTAACCCGTTCTCTCTGAAAAAAAAAAGGATTTCACTCTTGGATTACACGGGCGCAGCACATAGCGTATGTATGTTATTACATACAGTGTCTAAGTAACTCTCGTCTGTATTATGCTGATGTGTACAGTTAGTTACTTCTTCTTCTTCTTCTTTTTCTCTTCTTCTTCTTTTTCTATAGTGTTACTTTATCATTATCTTACATAAGGACTTTACATAGGTAATTTAAGGTTGCTTAAAACGACCAAAAGGTAAATAAATGAATATATGTAATATCATACGTAATAATAATAATAATAATAATAATAATAATAATAATAATAATAATTATAATAGTAATAATAATAATAATAATAATAATAATAATAATAATAATAATAATTATCACAAGGCACTTATAGATCACAGGCCCATACACATGACGTAATATAGGTGATAGTCGACTGGCAAACACACGTAAAGTGAATTTATTTTTTTTAGTTTTTATTAGTGATAATTTCTTTTAACACAAATTAATTTACAAAGTAGGAAGGCAAATGATGAAAATCATTGAACATGAAAAGAAGATATTTATGTACTAACCTTCAAGGCGATACTTATATAAAGAAAACTTCGTTTTATAAATACCCTTTATAAACCACAAGAAGAAATTTCATTTCCCCTCCAATATATATATATATATATATATATATATATATATATATATATATATATATATATATATATATATATATATATATATATATATATATATATATATAAACTCCTTATGTATTAATATTCAAATCCTTGAAATCCCAACACACTAAGTATCAATTCCCTTTTTATATATTCACAATAAACCAAATATGGAAAAAAGAAAACACTAATAGTGTCGGGAGGTGCCAAAAAACATACATTTCACTATGACAACCTGATGACTACTTGACAGCCAATAGATCTTACCTCACATGCAAAAGTCCCTGCCTTAGAAAGCCATGTATGGGAGGAGCTACGAGGTAGTAGTGGGAGGAGCTACGAGGTACTAGTGGGAGGAGCTACTCCTATGACCAAACAGTTCTGGCACTTCCGGGGTATGGGAATCGGGTGTGGTCCCGACATATCATGAATGGAAATGTCTAATGCTATACGAGTATCATCAGAGATGAAAAGAATTGTCAAAACGGTTTTTATTGCATTCTGAAGATAAGATCTATAAAATAATCAGGGTGGGTAAAACCCCATCTAAAACAGTTGTTTATCAAAACATGTCTGCAAATGCGCTGCTGAAATCCCGATGACCCGGATATCTCCAACCTAGGACTACTGGCACACGATGACCACGCCCCCATAATGGGGTAATGCCTCTAACTACCTATTATATTGATCAAATTTACTTCCTAGATCGAAACCATCGTAATTCCTATAAGCACAGGACAAGGTTGAAATAGATTATATACTAACGACCCAAGGGCGCCTCACTACCGCTGGAGGCAGTTTAGCATATCAGAATACAATGACATTTAATCTGTTCAAAAGGATGGTGGTCCGTTATCAATAGGGCAATGAGTTCAAGCTGATACTGAGCAAGGTTGAACTAAAAGATACAATGAAAAAGACCACCTATGCAGAAATAAAAACGACGACACTGAAATACCTCTTCAATCACTCCCCAACTTTTCTTCAGTGACGTGAAAGAATAACCTTTCTGAAAGAGGATAATCTACCTGCAGAATATATATATATATATATATATATATATATATATATATATATATATATATATATATATATATATATATATATATATATATATATATATATATATATATATATATTTCTTCTTTTTTTTAAGGGAAAATGTATATCTGCATGAACGATGCATTTCGTACTGGTTTCGTGATATCCTTGAGCAAAGTCCAAACGAGAAAAGTTGAATATTAATAACATTATATTAGTATATTTATTTTCTAATGCAACAAGTAAAGCTAAGCGACCCCCTGATCATTATATAACCCGGCAAGTTGCTAGGTTAGGTAAGATTAGGCAATGACCTTATCTAACTTAACATAGAATAACATTAAAAAAAAATTACGGGGCTATTTCATGTTCAAAGGGTAACTAATCTTTACCTGATGATATTTATGTATGCTACTAGTCATACATTACCCATATCTCGTGATATATTATCCAAAGTATGTAAGAAAATGTAAGTACTGCTTGCAATGCCAGGTCTTCTATCCACTCTAAATTGGCAAAATCTAATATAAACAATGACGCAGTTTTACATAAAATATGAAGAAGAAAAAATAGTTCAGTATAGAATTTTTGACTTTTACTCTTTAGCATTCGAATTTAGGCATATCATATGTTATACATTTTAGCAGAATTACCCTTTTTTTATGAGTGTGACACCATGACAGGCATAGAAACTTGCCCTCATCGGGCCTGGGCACGAAGAAAACATAAAGCAAGACACAGATAGGGAATGTTGTGACTTGTCCGATGTGAGGGGATAATAAAAGACATTAAAAATGGCAGTCATCACAGTCAGCGGAATGTTGTGACTTATCAGATATGCGGGGATAATAAAAGACATTAAAAATGGCAGTCATCACAGTCAGCGGAATGTTGTGACTTGTCAGATGTGAGGGGATAATAAAAGACATTAAAAATGGCAGTCATCACAGTCAGCGGAATGTTGTGAATTGTCAAATGTGAGGGGATAATAAAAGACATTAAACATGGCAGTCATCACAGTCAGCGGAATGTTGTGAATTGTCAGATGTGAGGGGATAATAAAAGACATTAAACATGGCAGTCATCACAGTCAGCGGATATGGAAAGAAAAAAATCCCTTTGGAAATTGAAGCTCACTTGCGTGTTATATTTATGGCGGAAAATGAGGAAAAAAAAACACTAATGATGAAAATGAACAATTTCGTCATAGCACTAAAGCCTACTTTATATACAGTACCAAAAATACAATAACTCCTCATTACATATTTGCAGCTAAAACCTTTATATTAAAATAAATATAAAATAATACAAATATACAAATCACTGGCTGATATCTCGGCATATTAAAAGATATTTTTAGGTTTAAATGAATCAAGTGCATATTACTGTTAAAAATTAGACTCTCTCTCTCTCTCTCTCTCTCTCTCTCTCTCTCTCTCTCTCTCTCTCTCTCTCTCTCTCTCTCTCTCTCTCTCTCTCTCTCTCTCTCTCTAAGTTAAATAAGAACATCCAATAAAAAAAGGTGAATTTGTCCACATATAAATGTTCAAAATAGTGTATTTAACATTATGACGCTCGACTTTCAGTAATTATCTAAATTTTGTTATAGTCTGTTTGATCCCATTCAGTCTTCAATAGAATCATCATGTCATCTACTTCTGGTAAAGGGGGGTTTACACGGTCAAACGGTTCGTCGAACCGCGTTCGACGAACCGTTTGACCGTGTAAACCCCACTTAAGTACACGCTAGACAACAGTCTAAAAAAGTAATTCAACAGATCAAATACTGGAAAAGCTCCTCGTGAACCAGCGATTTTTACACCTGATTTTCTATTTAAGACTATTCAAGAGTCAAGCCCTCCCCCCAAAAAAAATCAGGGGGTAGCGGAATGCCCCAACTCCCCACGCGAGGAAACAAGCAGAATGAAAGTGAAAGTGAAGTAACAAAAGAGGCTGGGCACCAATGCAAGGTCAACGAGTCGTTATAGGAAGAATTTATTAGCGTTATAGACGATTAAGATTTAAAATGCTAAGTTATTAAAGAAGGATATAGAGTCTACGTTAAATCTGCTAAAATGCCTAGAAGTAATATGGGAGACCAAGTACCTCTTGATGAATCTAACCGTTCAGACCCACCCAACCAGAAATAGGGTACTTCTTATCAAAGTTTCAGAGAACTGGTTCCTCGTCCATCAGGAGAGAGAGAGAGAGAGAGAGAGAGAGAGAGAGAGAGAGAGAGAGAGAGAGAGAGAGAGAGAGAGAGAGAGAGAGAGAGAGAGAGAGAGAGAGAGAGAGAGAGAGAGAGAGAGAGAGAGAGAGAGAGAGAGAATTTTAGTTCTTTTTAACTGTTTATTTTAAGGTGGTTCCCCGTGATCTCTGACCTAATAAAAACATTAATATCTTTAAACTCAACTTTAGACCACAATAGGAAGCTTCACTATGAAAACATTCATGATATTGCCTGAAACATAGCCTCAGTGATAGTAGAATGAACAACCCAGATTTCCATTTCATAAACGAGGTAACAATTTCCATTTAATTAATCTACACCTCGTGAACCAGCATTGACTTTCAATGTACATTATTTGAACTGATATTTTATTTTTGTCAAGTCTAGTTGTAGAGTACGTAAAAGAGGGTCACTGGTATCTTTACGAGAGGAAATATATAAACCATGCATTTAAAATTTAAAAAAATAACC